>PVJC01001244.1:26565-97807 GCA_004026665.1 Murina feae
ATAAGGACACATATGTAATACCTAAATCAATAAAGTAATTTAAATAAATAAATAAATAAATAAATAAAATCACTATGGAAGTCCAAAAGTCCCAAAATAACCAAAATACTTTTTAAAGAGTAAAATTGGAGGAATCATAGCACTTAATTTTAAATCTTACTATAAAGCTCCAGTACTTTAGGCAGTAGACAGTGTATTCATACAGATCTATGAAAACCTGAAAGTCCAGAAATAGGTCCACACACATACAACTAATTGAGTTTTGACAAAGGTTCAAAGGCAATTCAATGGAGGAAAAACAGTCTTTTAAACTATGGTGTTGGAATAATTAGACACATTTATGGAATGATAATGACCCTCTCCCTAAAATCATACATTATATAGAAGTTTAACAGCGAGAAACAGAAAATATGAACAACACTATAAACCAACCAGACCTAATAAACTAAAAATTGATTATAGATCTAAATGTAATTTATAAAACCATACATTTTTTGGAAGGAAACACAGAATAAATTTTTTGACTCGAGATTAAGAACAGTGTTCTTTTACATGACACCAAAAGATACCAAAAGATCTATTACAGGAAAAATATGATAATTTGGAGTAACTCATCACAATTTAAACTTTTGCTCTGAGAAAGACACTTTTAAAGAGAACAAAAAGACAAGCTATGGACTGGAAGAAAATATTTGAAAATCACATATTCCACAAATGAATTGTATTCTCAATATAGCAAGAGTTCTCATGTAATATATGTGCTGAGAGAAAAGATAATCTCAAAAGGTTACTGTATGATTTCATTTTTAGATGTTCTCAAAGTCACAAAATTATAGCACTAGAAAACACATCAGTTGTTACTATGGGTTACAGTTGAGGGAAGATTGTGACTAGAAAGGGTAACACAAGGAAATTTGTGGTGACAGAGCAGTTTTGTGTCCTGATTTTCATGGTGAATTCAAATGTACCCATGTAATAAAATTTCATAGAACAATACATGAAGAAAGCACATGTCAAATTAATAAAATCCTAATTAAATATATACCTGAGTTAATAGTATTGTGCCAGTGTCAAGTTCCTATTTTTACAATATACTTCAGTTATGTAAAATATTATCATCCAGGGAATCTGGGTGAATGGTACATGAGAATTTTTGGTACTATTTTTGCAATTTCTTGTGATTCTTAAACTATTTTAAAATAACAAGTTGCATTAAAGTATTAAATAGTATAAAAAATCAAATTTAACAATGAGCAAAAGTCTTGAATAGGCACTTCACTAAAGTGCTCAACAACATTACCTTTGGGGGAATGCAAATTAAAGCCACTACTGAAGTACTATTGCATATCTTTTAAACAGGCTAAAATAAATATTGCTGGTAATACCAAGTGCTGACAAGAATCTGAAATTACAGCAATGCTCATCCTTTCCTAGTGGAAATGCAAAATTGTACAGCCCCTCTGGAAACCATTTGTCAGATTCTGATCAAGTTAAACATACACTTCTCATATAACCCAAAAATTCTACCTCTAGGCATTTATCCTAGAGGAATGAAATTTTATGGAACTTATGTTAACACAAGAAGTTAGTTGTGTATAACATCCTTATTTTAATTTCTCCAGACTGGAAGCAACCCAAATACCTTCAACTTAAGAATGGAAGAACAAACTGTAGTACATCCACAACATGAAATACTACTCAGCAATATAAAGGAACACACATGCAACAACTTTAATGAATTACAAAGGCACTATGCTGAGAGTGAAGTAAGCCTCAAAGGTTGCAAAACTGTACAATCTCATTTATGTGACATTCTGAAAAAGCAAAACTATAGTGCTAGAGAATAGATCAGCACTGCCAGGAGTTAGGGCTGGGATGTTATAAAAGAGTATCATGAAGGAGATTTTTTGAGTAATGAGTCTATTTGGTATCCTCATTTCAGTCGTGGTCACATAAATTTATGCATGTGTTAATAATAAAAAAGCTGTTTAGCAAAAGAGACAAGATTATTGCATATAAATTTATAAAAATTAACCTGATAATACCAGTAATATCATCATCTCACAATCTAGAGAGTTAAAAATAAGAGCACATATATACATAGCACTAAGTAGAGGCATTTTCTAAGGGATTTACAAATATTAACACATTTAATTTTCACAATAATCCTATGAGGTATGTACTAGAATTTCCCCCATTTCACATCCAAGGAAAGTATGATATACATTGACAGAGCTAGGAAGCAGTGAGGCTGGAATTAAAGCCAAGTTTCAGTCTAAGTCCAGAATCTCTGTTGTTAAACATGTAGCTTTACCATGCCCTGTTCTATATGCTATGAGCTCTTTGAAAGACACTCTCTCCTCATTATTATTAAACCAGTGTGAGGTAATTATTAACTGATATTTTTCTGAAGAAAGTCCCTGTGATTTAGAAAGATAAACTCATGCACCAAATAAGTCAGGAAAAAACAGGAAGTGAAAGATCTACCTGACAGAATTTACACTTCACTTTCTCACATACTATACTGATTTACACAGGTGGCTGGTTTAATGCCATAATGTTTTTTGTTCTCCTTGCAGAAATCCATATGATACTTGCTACTTAAGTAGAGGCAAAAATGAACCTTTATCATTCAGAAAATTGCCAAAGGAAGTTGGAGTTTCTTAGAGTAGCTGGAGGAGAAGGCATTTTTAACTTTGCTTGTTTATTTAGAAATAAAATTTATTTCTAAAGGCATGCAGGACAATGGTACTAACAAAGATTATTAATTTGTGCTGTCTTGGTTGGTTCCTACCACACTAAATTTGACTACATTCAGAACAGTAAATGAAAACACGCATGTGCCAAAATGCTGAGCACAGACATAATACAAAATCCCTCCTTGAGGAAAAAAAAGAAAATAGATGTTACTGAGCACAATCCATGCTTAATTATTGTTTTAGAAATAAATTGACCAGAAAAATTAATTGGGTGGTGCTGTTTAAATTGCACTGTCTCTGCAAAGTCTGAATTTACTTTTAAGGGAAAACAAAGCCAGTTATGTTATTTCAAGAGGAAAATGGACCTTTCAGGTTTTTATAGATAAGATGCCTTTGAATTGTTTTATTGCTTTTACATGTTCAAAATAAGTCCTAAAATGAAGAGATGATTTCATGAAGCAGACAGGGAAATGAGCCTGATTAAAGGTTAAGCAATATATAAGGACAAGAATATATATAAGGTTTGACATTAAACATCCCTGGATATATTTAGTGACTCTTCCCAAATCTACATTTACAACACCACAGACAGCTGTATACTGTAAGGTCCACCATTTGAGAATCAAACTGCCTGTTTATATTTCAAATACATTACTCTGCCAGTGATTTGAAAAGTTAAGGGCAGAAGTGTGCCGGGGGCCAGGAAGGAGGAGGGAGGATCTAAGTAAAATGGGAAGAAGAGCATGATACATTGGCTCTTCATTCAACAAACAGGCACTGAGCACCTGCTAAGCGCTGGGCACTGCCTTAAAGGTGGGAGATACAGATATGGCTAAGATCCAGCCACCACCTGCCACCAGGAGCTCACAATCTGGTTTGGGATATCCCAGAGCATTTGGGGAAAATTCAAGTGGAGTTGTGTGACTAGAGTTTACAGGACATATGAGGACGGGAGATTGTGAAGCTAAAAGAAGATGTAGTAAACACATACTGAAGGGCTTTGTATTCTATGTGAAGGAGTTATATATTTTGTGTATTTTGTTGAAACACAAATAATCTATGTTTACTGTAGATTACTTAAAAATAAAGAAAAGCAAAAACATATTTAAAAATTGTCTGTAATTTCACGACCCAACGCTGCATGCTATGTGTCTGTGTTTGTCTCTCTCTCTTTCTATATATAGCTATGTCTCCATCTCTCCATCTACTGAGATAAATGCATGTACAATAAAAACCATATTTCCCCCCTAAATAATATATAATGAATATTCATGTCCTTAATATTTCTTTAATGATATCTTTTTATTATCTGCAGAGGATTAATTATATTGCTATTTTGCAATTTAATCAGTCCTTTCCTATTTTTGCAATAATAGCAGGAGTTATTTTTGAAATGCAACTGTAGTTGCATTCCATTGCAAGCATTGTCCAGAAATGTGGCAGTTGTGGGCCACAAAAGGGTTAAAATGGTAAAGAGAAAAGGAAGAAGAAACTATCGTTGTCAGAAATTTTTTAAAAAGTCAAGCAGTATACAAGAAAACAGGTGCTTTTTAGTAGAGAGAGAATACTAAGAGGGAGAAAATAATCTGTTTATACTATGGACCTAATAAGTTATTTATTCAATCAAACTTTATTGAGCACCTACTCAAAATACATGAATCAACCTAGACCCTGGATCCCAGAATTATCTGAGACTTCCAATGTGATTTTCTATGCATGCTATCATCAATCAGTGAACCATTGAAAAGAATTGACTGAGCATGGTAGCTAGACAATCACTTACATTTCCCAGTTCTGTTTTTATAATGAATTAAATCACCAGGAAGCCAAGTACCTCGACTATATAATGTCAGTCTCCGAAGAAATGTCTAAACTGAATTATGATTTAATATTATACTATCACCTTGATGTAAAAGGTTGATACCATAATTATCTATTTCAAAAGAGTTGTTGGTCATTTACAGAAATGTAGTTGAAGATGTCTATTATAAACTACTAGTGGTCCAGTGCACTGATTCATGTACATTGAAAGGAAATCAATTAGAAGAAATATTTTAATATCACTATTGGCCCTTTCTTTATAATAAAAGTGTCAACCAAATTCACTATGGACAATGACAGATTGAAACACATGGATGCGATTGGTACCAGCAAGAGCTTTATATGTATCGTGCATGTGCGAGTCAACTTAGCCATTTTTATCTATAATAATAAAAGTGTAATATGCTAATTAGACTGGACAGGTGAACAACCTTCGGACATCATTCCAGATGAAGCCACTGTGGCAGGGGCCAAGGCAGAGGTGGTTAGGGGTGATCAGGCAGGCAGATGAGTGATTAGGGGCAATCAGGCAGGCAGGCAGAGATGGTTAGGGGAGATCAAGCAGGAAAGTGAGCAGTTAGGGGTAATCAGGAGGCAGGCAGAGTGGTTAGGGGTGATCAGGCAGGCATGCAGGCAGGCGAGTGGTTAGGAGCTAGTGGTCCCATATTGCAAGACAGATGCTTGACTGCCAGTTTAGGCTCGATCCACAGTAATTGGGCCTAAACTGGCAGTTAGACATCCTCTGAGGGGTCCCAGACTGTGAGAGAGTACAGGCTGGGCTGAGGGGACTCCCCCCCCATGCACAAATTTTGTGCACCGGCCTCTAGTATATAGAATAAACTTGCTTAGTTGCACCTGCTTTCTGATTTAACTAAACTTTTTGCAGCCCAGTGAAGCACCCCAACTTCTCTTTCAGGTAATTGTTAGCAACGCAGCAGTAAATATCAACATGAAGAAGATTATTATTGTAGATCATGCAGGGAGAACAAAAAGCAAAATATCTAACTGCAGCAGTGTTTGACTATATTCTGCACAGTGAGAAAACCTGAAGTCATCTTCAAGGTCCACCAATTCTTACTTCTTTTCAGTCAGGTCAAGTTTCTAAACTTTCTGAATCTCAGTTTTCTGTCTAATGAAAAGAAAATAGGATTCTATTGAGTCTCCTGTTACCTATTCCAGGATTTCTGTGAAGGCCAAATGAGATGAGGCATGGGAAAATGCTTCACAGACATTTGATTAGTGTGAAATGTTTATACCTGGTTATAAAGCAAGGTGTATTCCTGGGTTGAAGAAACTGCAAGGAGGCTAGTCATTAGTAGGGAGAGGAAGCCAGGCGTTATTAGGTGATGTCATTAGCCGGTACCCACAGCCATTGTTTCTGGGCTGGGTTGGGCTATGGGCTGCATTTTGCACCATGGGGTCTCGGCAGCACTGGCTGTGATTTGGTGGGGTGTCACTCCAGGGTGGTGGCAGGGCCTGTGTCCCACTTGGAGAAAGCTGAGTGTTGCTTTGTGGGAGCCAGGTACACAGTGCCATTTCTCTATATAAATGCCAGTGCATGTCATGGCAGCTCCTGCACTGAGCGTCTGCCCCCTGGTAGTCAGTGCGTGTCATACTGACTGGTCGGATTGTCGGACACTTAGCATATTAGCCTTTTATATAGAGAGAATATATTATCTCTCACTCAAGAGACCATATAATAAATTTCAGGCTAAAATTTGTCTGGGAAAGAGAAATGGCCACATATTTCTGCAGCAACAATAAAAATTATACAAGCCAATGTATTTTCCTGTTTACTTTTTGTTGCTAGGAAACAGACTACTGGATTGGCTTGTCCAGATACCTCATAGCATGCACACTTTCTGGTTCTTTTAGTTGGTTTCCTTGTTTTTCAAAAATTTTTGAGGTCCTATTGCTTAATTTTGTATATGACCTCAGATCCTTTTGAAGGTGTCTAGAATGAAATAATCTTAAATTTGGTCACCAAAAGTTTTTGGTAGCAGTTGGGCCACATGCTACTAAAATTGTCTCAATTATTGTCAATACCTGATATAGGGGTGGTGATACTTGATATTAATAGTTAATAATTTTTATTGTGGCGTAATTTTAAAAAGTCTCCATGTGATTAATATATTACAATTTGTCATTCTAGTTTTTATTAATGACATAAATATACACATGCAAGTAATAATGTAGCATCTCAAGATGACTAAACTTCTAAAATAATCTATAACTCGCAACTTTTTTATGTTTTATAATTCACAACTTTAAAAAAAGAAACCATCAGCTGTTCTTTTTCTGTGCAGAAAGAAATAAAGAATGGAATAAATCAAATTCAAATTTGTAAGAAAGTGTTTTTTCTCTGTTCTCTTCCTCTGATCTATAGAGAGATGACTTATAGTGAAACCTACTTAAAACTCTTCAATGGCTCTCCAATGCCTTCAGGATACAGTCCAACAATTTTATGAAAGTGTTTTTCTCTTCTCTCCCTCTGATCTGTAGAAAGATGACTTATAGTGAAACAGATCTACTTAAAACTCTTCAATACTTCTGCATTGTCTTCAGGAGAATATTCAACTACTATGGTAAGATGTTCATGCCATCTAAGTAAAAAAGGCAAATTACAGACAATATAATCTCAGTGTTAACACACAAACACACATAGAAATGAAAGACTAAAAATGTGCACTAAAATTGATTAATAGGGTTAATTTTTAAAATTTAATTTATTGGAGTGACATTGGTTCATAAGAGCATGTAGGTTTCAAGTGTACATTTCTGATACATGATCTGTATATTGCATTGTGTGTCCACAACCCAAAGTCAAATCATCTTCTGTCACCATATATCTGGCCCCCTTTAGCCTTTACTATTCCCATCACCCTTTTCCTCTGGTAACCACCATACTGTTGTCTCTGTCTATGAGTTTCAGTTTTATATCTCACATATGAGTGAAATTACATCATTCTTTGCTTTTTCTGACTAACTTATCTATCTCGCTTACCATAATATTGTCAAGGTCCATCCATATTGTTGCAAATGGTAGTATTTCATCCTTTCTTGGTTAAAATAATTCCTTATTGATCTATGTATTCTTAGTTTTAAAATCAACATGTATTATTTCTGTCTTTTAAAAAATAATAATCCTTAATAAAAGTTCAAATATTCACATATTCCAGAAATAAGAGACCTATTGGAGGCATGTTGGAGCTGGTAGAACACTATAAGATTATTTGTCCTGTTTCTCTTTAGATTGAATACACTTTGGCTATGAGAAAATACATGATATCCACAAAGTGTCATAGTTACTCAATGGCATGACTTAGAATAGATCTAGGGCTTTACCCAGACCAGAGCTCTAATGCCTTAGCTACCGCTCTGAGATAGACTAGGAAATAAGACTTGAAGATTCCTTCCAACTTTAAAAATCTATGAAATATAATCTGGAAATGTAGCCTCTCTCAGATTAAAAGTCCTAGAATCAGACAAGAGAAACAAATTAAAGTATTTTAAGGCAAAATAATTTTTAAAGACACAGAATCATTTTTGGACCTCATTAACATTTCACCTAAATGAATAAAATATGGCACATAAACAGAGATCTTTTGGATGGCCTCCTGACCCCTTGTTCCAGAGGCTTATTAAAGGCTATGTTGGGAGACTGATTTTTCTTCAAGGGTTGGGAATTGGCCTGAGCTTCCAATGACCATCTCTTTCTTTCCTGTAAAATGTTCTTTCTCTTTAAAAGCTCTGAGCACCTGAACTGCAGCTACATTAAAGACTAAGGTCACTTCGTTATTATTGTTTTCAAGTGAGGGGACAGTGATAAATCAAAGAAGCACAGAAATTTTTGGACCACTAGCTCCTCATCTCTGATAAGCTAAATTATGATGACCAAGAGACATCCTCCTTAGTCTCCTGGCTAAATATGAAGTCAGGTATGGAGTATGACTTTTTGTTTTGGGGAAATGAAAAAGAAGTAATAATGAAGGTGATCACTGTGGCAATTTGTCCTATCAGTAGCAACTCTTAAGAATGGACCAGGTCAACAGTTCTTCAGAGGCTATCTTGGCCTAAGTCTATGTTGGGAGACAATTCTCCATGGATCTCTTGTTTCTGCACACATTGTGAATGGCTGCACTAAGTGTCTTTGTGCTGAAATATCTTTTCAAGGATATTTTTATAGCAAACAAGCTTGGAGGAGAGAAATAGTGTCTCAATCTGAAGGAAAGAGCAGATTTTCTTATAGGCTTGGAAGATAGAGATGACTAGTTTCCACTATAATAAAGATAATGTGTCTTTCTGGAGCAAAAGGCTATTGTGCTTACTGCCCATTATAAAAGATTTGAGCTGCCTAAGCTCATGGTTACTCTCCTGTAATGCCACCCACTGAGTGTGCAGATATCACCTGGTCATCTTCACATCATCTTATGGGTACTAGGGCTCAGAGGGGCAGGGCAAAAATGATGACACCCTAACTACTGATACTACTACTGCTATGCCAGCATCCATCAAACTGTCTCAGGGTAACTTGTTGACTTGCAAGTCAGGGAAAAAGCTCAGATCTGTACTCCCTAACTATACCTCCACAAATCCATGGAAGGAATTAGGGAGAAAGTAAGGAACCTACAACCTAAAGGTTAAAGAATTTCTTGTGACTCAAAATAGTCATTGTCACATAACAATGATTATAATGTAAACATTATAAAGTATTTAATTATTATTAACTGCTTTAGTTGAAACTGGGATCACAGGGTCACAAAGCTTCATCAGTGCCTGCTTTTTGTCCATAGTGATAAAAGAACAGATTTAGACTGAATGCAATATTTTGACAGAAACTAAACTGCTTTATGAAGGGCCTCCTTGGAAGAATAAAAAAGTCTAGTCACCAATCAGTTGTGTACTTGGGAGTGTCTTGGTTGAACTCTCAGACTAAATGCCAGCAAGACTTTTTTTGACATTATTTCCAATTCACATAGTATCACTGTCTAAAAACTAAAATATTCAGAATAACTAACTCATTTTAGGATATTCTAGTTTTTTTTTTCATTTTTATTTCCTGATCATTATAAATCATACAATATGTCAATGTATTCTTTTAGTGCAATTATAACAAAAAATATAATGCACCAATGGAACTCTTTATTAAGCAGTGGCCATGTTCCAAAAACTACCTGGGAAAGATGTTATTTCAACTTCAAAAAACAAAGTGATTCTTAAATGCCTACAGAAAGCTGAATGGAGTTTAGAATTACAAGGTTATTGCTTTACTATTAAAAAATTCAGTAATTACATCTTAGCTATGGGTTTACATTATTCATAATATGTCATTGTAATAGCTTATTTCTCTGCATCCTAAAAAATAACCCCAATTTCAGTTGTGATATTTTTGTCTATGCAGCTAAAATGACCCATAATTTCTATTTTCCTGAAATAATAGGTTATACTCAGAAATCCTCATCTCCATTTTGAAAAATGAAGGGAGATGGGAGGAATATTCCCATCTTCACCTCCATGTCTAGCAAATATGTCAAGGTTACCCATTGCTTTTGCCTCAAAGGATTCCAAAAGTACTTGTAGAAGCAGATGTTATGTCAAACTCACACTGAGTCCTTCAGTCTCTTTGCTCCCTGATCACATTAACTTGACACTTGGAAATATTGTATTTGAAAGTCATTATCACACATAAATTTCTTAAATATTTCTGATCAAAAAGAGATCTGCAGGGTATCAATGAAAACAATGGATTAAGTAATTTTTACATACAGAAAAAGCTTTCATTCCCCTACCCCCTATGCGAATTCCTGGTTGTTGGCGAAATCTATTCTTCAAATCTGGATTCAGAAGATCTGTGCAAGCCAGAGCAACTATTCTTGCTCCTGACCTAACTGCAATACAAGTTTTACTAAAGTTAAAGAAGTGCTAAAGGGCATAATCCTGTGGAGTCCACTCTCCAACATCCATCCACCTTCTGCAAAGAAATCAATAGAAGGCTTTTGATCAGGTCTCTTTAACTCCCTTTGTGGGAGGTGGCAGAAGCAATTCCAATGAGCTGTTGGGGCAAGATTATTGACCCAGTGCTAAGGGAGCTGACTTCAGCAGGCAGCTGATCCGATTCCCACATAGAGTGGCAAAAGAGCAGCTTTGAAGGACAGAGTTACAGCAGGAGGAACAGGTAAGGAGAACATAGTGCTGATTGGTTGCTCAGAATGGCTTTGTCTCTGAGTTGAGTTTCTTTCAAATGAAAGCCCCCATCCCATGTCCAGATATAAACACACCATAATTAGCATCAGCACCATCTGCTTTTCATTTCTGGACATTGTGATGAAAGGGCCTTATTGTGAAAACAAACAAGAGAGGAAACAGGATTTTCAGAACCTGTTATTCTAGCATTTTCATTTCCTAGCCCTCAAAGTATTTTTGGCTCCCCCTTGTGGGTAGAGGCTGTATTAAAGCACACCTTATTGGGAGGCCCAGGAAGCCAACCTTTATTAGGAGGGTCTGGGAATTCTGGGACAATAAACTTATTTTAATTGAGTTAAAGAAATCAAGAGGGCACTTGGGTGAAGGAAAATGAATCGTTAATGCTTTTGGGGTAATTCTCAAGAAGCTCGTTACTAAGAGTGGTCCTTTGCCCTAACCAGTTTGGCTCAGTGGATGGAGTGTTGGCCTGCGGACTTTGAAGGGTCCGGATTCAATTTCGGTCTGGGGCGTGTGCCTTGGTTGCAGGCATATCCCCGGTGGGGGGTGTGCAGGAGGCAGTTGATCGATGTTTCTAACTCCCTATTCCTCTCCCTTCTTCTCTATGGAAAATCAATACAATATATTTTAAAAATAGTGGTCTTTTGTTCCCCAATTTAAAAAATATTTATCAGTTGAGATATCTCCCAACACAAAACAATCATGTGTATCTGCTGGTTAATTATAATTAGAAATGTGGGTCCAAACAAATACCTTCAAACACTAAAACAGAAGAAAAAATGAACTAGATTTTAGGAGACCTAGGTTCTAGTCCCATCTCTGTCACAATTTTACCAAATGACTTTTGGTAAGTCACTTAGCTGCTTCAGTCATTATTTGTCCATAATGTTAGAGAGTTTCAAATTAGAGAGAACATCAAAATATTAACATAAGAAATAGTGTCTTGTATCCAGTATATGCAGATTCATAGACAACATTATATGACCTAAAGAGTTCCTTTTAATTCAGTGATTCTAGTCAAAAGCATGCAGTTCATAACCATTGATGTGAGGCTGGGGGATGGGGAATGAGCCCAGAGATGTCTTGAGTCGGTTAAATTTCAATCTCAATCTAAATTCATCTCTCATTCACTGTGATCTTGGGAGCCTGTTTCCTAATATTTAAAATGGGGTTCAGGATAGTAGTACTTATCTCATAGAATTGTGAGGGTTAAGTGAGATAATACAGATAGACCACTTAGCACATTCCTGGAATATTAGAAAACAATTGGAAATGTTAACTATTATCATCAGCATTGCCACTCTTTCTTTCTTTTTTGACAAAGGTTTTGATTTAAGCTTCCCAGAACCGGTGTGTTATATGGACAGTAGATCGGTCAAAGGAGAAAGTTGGCGTTCTGTGGAATTGGAGCAAAAAGTGGTTGCAATGGGCCACATTGTGAAATACTTAATAAATAAATATTTTTAAAGGCAGAACTTTGTTCTTATCCTGATGATGCCTGCAATTGTGGGCCTCTTTCGGCAGAATTGGACATTAGACCTCAGAGCATAGTTGACAATGACTCTCAGATACCTCTTCTGAGAGATTCATAAATGAGTGCTCAAAACAACCCATAAATGTTACACATATTTCCCATTTTACCCAATGATGCATTGCCTATGCTTTAAAGTTCCTTTATAAAAGTTTTCTAGTATTTTTATTTTGCCAACTTGGCATTCTACTACTCTTGAAAGCATAAAGATGCCTACAGAGATTTCATAATGCACATATTTGTTCAAGAAACATCCTAATGTCTACTGCATGTCAGGCTTGACATAGGGGTTAAAAACATAAGAAGCAGCACTACTCTCAGTGAGTTCACAGATCAGTAATGAGGCAGGTCATTCATCCAGAAAGGAGGTAGAGGAATGGCAAGCATAGATAGGAACGGAGTAAGCTATGTTTTGAACATGTTCAGGTTGTGATGCCTTTGGAGATGGTACCTATAATGACAAAAGTTTAGGCTGAATATATGATCCTGAGTCCCCCACAGTAGGTATCCATGAGGTCACCCAGGTAAAGTGTGTACAAAGAGACTAGAGAAGCAAAGATAAGACTCTGAAGAAACACGCTGAAAGGGTAGACTAAAGAAAGGGATCCATGAAAAAGAGCAATAGACAAAATACACGCAAATGGGAAATAAGACAATCAGGAAAGAATGCCAGTCCAGAAACTACATAAGGAGTTTCTATACAGAAATTAATAAGACTGAAAAGGAGTAACTGTTAGTACTGTTAATATTATTCCTATTTTTAATACTCAGGTTTTTCCTCATCCACATGGACGGTATGGTAGCCAGCCTCTAAGGTGGCCCCCAATGGTGTGCACCTTTTAGCATCCATGCTCTTGTACAGTCCCATTCCATAATCAATGAGGCCTGGCCCTGCATGACCAACAGAATACAAAATAAGTGATGATGAGTGAGTTCCAAGTTCACACCGAAAAAAGGCATTATAGCTTCCACTTTGGTCTCTTGGATCATTTGTTCTATGAAAAGCCTGCTGCCTTGTTATGAGAACGTTGAAGATGACCTATGAAGAAGCAAATGTAGAGAGGAACTGAGACTCCCAACGTACACCAATTTGCCAGCCATTCGAGTGAGACACCAGGACATACATCCTATAACCTCAAGCCTTAAGATGGATGTAACCTCAGCCAACATCTGACTGCAATCCCATTAGAGACACCCAGTCACAACCAATTCTTAATTCACAGAAACCATGAGAGATAATAAATTATCATTGCTGTTTTAAGCAAGTATGTTTGGAGATTATTTGTTATGCAGAAATTGATAACTATACAAATGGTTCCCTCCTCTGAATCTAGATGACAATAAAAAAATGCCTGAAAGCTTTTATGGGATCTATGCATTTCTCGGTAACAAAGGTACCTTCTACATGGTCATTTTCAGTACATTTCATTACACTTTTTTCCTGTTCTTTATATTTAATATTTTAACACCACACAAACTACACGGCTGTTGTCAGGAATTATTCCTTGGTTTATACATCCTTTAGGGAAGAGATGAAGCCCAAATAATAGATCTCACAGAAGACAATCATCATAAGAAAGCTAAATGAATAATCCAGATGTTTTCTGAAAGAGGGATTATGAATGACAAAATATAACTTGTGAAGCAAGACAAGCTAACCATGACATCTAAGGCCAGTAGAATCTTAAAAACATGACTGGTCCTCCCTGATGAGGTCAATTGTATTTTTTTCTCTATAAGAAATAGGATGAGGGGGTCACACTTAACCATACAAACCCAGGGGTGTTTGTACAGAAGCTCTAGATCACTAGGAGACTGAGCATAGCCATTGGAAAACTTTATTTGGTAAATCCATTTTGCTTCAAAAATACGAAAAAAATCAGAACTTACCCTTCACATTCAAAAAGAGGTAAGCCTTGTTTCACAAAACCCTCTCATTCTTCCTGCTTCCCCTCACCCTCATGCTTATGGAAGGTGGAAGAAAGATATGGTTGACTTACAAAAGTAACAGCAGATAAGGAACAATTTTAGTTTTAAAATATTTGGCCCCATTTTAGACTGCATGCTATGTTTGATTCATAAAGTATAATCACTATAGAGAAAACATAAATAACTAGTGGTCTGCAGCTGAAAGCATTTGTTAAAAAAAAAAAAAAAGACTAATCCAGGGAAAAACCCCGAAGGTCCTGGCTCAGAAGGAAGGAAGGTTGTAGAAAACAAAGGAAGGAAAGAAATACAAAGTCCTTTTTTGTACTCCTCTCACATTCCACCTTGGTGAGGCTAGGATGCAACCTTCCAAGTTTAGACAAATGACTCTGCTTGTATATGCTAACTTGGAATAGATAAGGTACTGGTCAGGAGAGACACAAGTGAGACTTAACAATAATAGATCAGATGAGTTGAAAGGGGCAGTCAGACCTATAAAGAGCTGAAAAGCAAGAAAAAGGACAACAGTCCAAAATAAAGTATGGAGAATGCAAAGCTACAAACTAGTGGAGTCCTGCTGACCTACATAATGTGCCTGGCTGAGGACAGACGGTAAGGATTCCTATGAAAGCTTTTCGTTCTTCAACGAGGAGAGGAGATTAGGAAAAATTCAGCCTTTGACAATAATAATAATAATAATACAGAACTAGAAAGGGAATGGCCATTTCTCAGATACTTAGGGGAAAAAGTCCAAGTCTGAGATCAAAGCGGGTCCAAGCAGTGACTTTGGACCTAGGAGCTAGGACCTTGGGCTCCCTCAGAATTCTCTCTTTAGTTAAATGTCACACTCCCTAGAGTTCAGGAGATTGTGGTTAGAAAAGGAAGAAGGATATGACTGAATGACAAGAGTAGCAGCATATAAGGAATCAGTTCTAATTTAAAAATATCTGGTCCTATTTTAGACCACATGCCTCTACCACAATCAGTTCAGATAGTATAGAAAAATTCATAAATATTTGTGAATGTACATCAAAATAAAACAGTAAAAACAGTACACTAAGTAATAAGAATATTAATGATATTTGGTAAATGAGTACTAAAGGATGTCATACAGTTAACTTTCATTCACCATTGCCTGCTGACTGCAAACTTCTAGGACCTTTCACTCTCATAGTTTTAGTGAAATGTTTATAAATTATCTTTTATATGTTACAAATAAAATATTTCTTAAAAAAAAACATTTTTCCTTTATCCAATCCTCCACCCAAGTGTTTTTGAGTCCCTAGATAACACTCCCTAATTTACAACTGGGAGAAAGGAGATTTTTATGATCTTGGTCCAAAATTCTTGAAATGATTGGGAAAATACATAGGTACAAGTCTGCAATGTCTATAATTTTGACTAAAGGAATTCAGTCTTAGAGTGAAGTGAACAAAATGTTGCTTAGCAAAAAAATTTTTGATTCACATATAAATAACTGTTTGAAATTAGTGTATCAGGAGCTACTTCTAAAGTATTCCAAGTTTACTCTCTTATGCAGTTTAAAAGCCCCCTCAGGCAATCTTGTTTACAAATTAACAGAATTTTGAATTAATGAGGTCTAATGGCTTTCTTTTTAAATAACTTAAAATACAGGCCAACTCTAACACATATGGAAATAATTCTCCTTCCACTCCAATGATATACTGGACCTCAAAGACATAACTTTTCTTTGGGGAGCTACTGAAGAATTCTTGCCAGAGACTTACTTTTTAATGGCACCATTCTAAAGTGAATGACGAATACTCTAATATCTACTTCCTTTATATACCAGATGGCAACAAAAATGCATATTTGTCTTCTCTACTACTCTTTCCATAATTCTCTCAAAAAACCTGAAGGGATGGTTTGGTTTTGCAGTCATCATAAATTTATTACAGTGAACTTATGACCCGTCTAGATGAGAACCAGAGCAATATTCAACATGAAAAGGCAGAATTCACTCAGTTCCATAAAACTGCCTTCTTTCAAAAACCCTGAAAAATAGCCCCTTTTATTTTCTTTACATTGTTCTCCTCTATAAGTGACACCAGAATGTTTTATTTTTAGTTTAACCAGCTCTTATTATACTATATTGTATTTTGTGTGTATGTGTTACAAACAAATAAATCTAAGATTTGATATAATAAGATTCAATGACATTTTAGCAAACACTTCATCTCCTAAACTAGCTTTGCTCATAGAACTCATTCTGAAGCTTCTGTTACCCAAACTTATTCTTGTGACAACTAACAGATAGCAAACTTTTGTTAGGCAGATACCCTAAATGTTCTTTATTTTGAAATCTCTGGTATGTGACTCCCTCCAGTCACATAGAAAGAAAAAGCCAAGAGTACCTAATTTAAGTGGATTTATAGAATCAAATTATATGTATACATACATATACACTGAGTATATGCATATGAGACAATATAAAGACAACAGACATCCAGCAAGGCAAAACTCATAAAACGTTTCAAGATGAAATGATGTAATTATACATGATACCACATACAGGGCATTTCTCCACAGTTTGCCATCTGTGGTAAGGAGTATTTTTATTTCTCTCACCAAAGGGCATATTTTATCCTTTCTTATTTCAGAGTGGGAATAGATACCTTTTAACAAATCTCTTGAAAATCTGAGTCTTGCTTGAAGATTTATTTCCCTACAATAATTTTCATTATCCAGGAAGGACACCTTATATGAATTGTGTATTTCATATGCTTTCCATTTCAGGTACCACTGCGCACACACTCACTAAAAGCAGAAATCCAACTGCCTATATAATGGTTTTATAAATGGAACAAGTTGGCTTAAATTGAAACAATTTTAGGAGACTTTTCCATTGCCTATTTTCCATGACAGTTCTCCAGCTCAGGGCTTTCAAATCTGAAAAAAAAGATCTTTTACAACAGTTTGCATACCCGTAGGCACACATGTACAAACAGTACACTTTTCATAAACCACTCTCAAAAATAAGAATAAACTGTTTTTCAAATTAGGAGTTAAACCTCAAGGTTTTGCCCATTTACAGAGTAAAGCACAATGCCAAATGCCTGACTTTTTGGACAGGAGTCAGAATCCAGGTTAATATTTTGAGCTTCTTTCTTTTTTTAAAAAAAAATTTTTAACTGATGAGAGAGAGAGAGAATTTTTTCCGCTTATTTATTTAGGTCTTCATTGGTTGATTCTCGTATGTGCCCTGACCAGAGATTGAACCCGCAACCTTGGCATGTCAGGACGATGCTCTAACTGAGCTACCGGCCAGGTTTTCAGCTTATTTCTCTAGTATCTGTGTCTACTACTGTACAAAATAAGTTCATAGAAGGGAAATATGTATTAAAATACCAGTCAGAAGAGACTAAAGAAGCAGCTACTTGCAGAGATGAGTGTCTAATTGTGTCTTTTTCTGAAAATGGAAGCATACATTGATAAAGCAAATCAATTCTGCCACTTCAGTGAAGGAAGAGAGAGGGGTATCATTTCAAATACACTAAATGATAGAAAAGGAAAGGTAAATAGTTTTTGTATTTCTTATAAAAGGTCAGTCAGTGTTAATAAAAACAAAGGTGGAAAGAGATGCTGCTAATAATTATTATAGAAATATTCATAACAAGCAAGAATTCACAATTAGTTCAAATGCAAATATAAATCAGAGTTTACTGACACTTCATGGCTACAGATTATGTGCTTGTTTTGGGGGAGGTGATGAAAATATTGGGTGGGGGTGAGAGAAAATGTTGAATGAAGCCAAGGGGATCAGGAACAAATAGAAGGAAGAATTTGTTACCTTAAAAAAATCCATCCTAGCTCTATTTCCTAAAATATTCTATGGTATTTTTCCCATAGAGCTCACAGATAGAGAAGGGTAATGGACTGGAAGATAAACTAGGAGATACACAAGCTTCACATAAGCTATCTGAAGTGGCCATACCAAACAAAAAGCAGCATTGAAACATGCATGCTGATAGGCTACAAGAATATCAATGCTGATCAATTCCCAGAGGAAACTGAAAACAATTGGAAAAAGACAAGAAATTCTTCATTTCCAGTGACACTGATTTTTTTTTCATGAAAGACATTAAAATTGTAAGGTTCAAATGTACACCTTTTTTATGGTATATAGTCCCTATTAGGGTCATGCAGTCAGCAAGGTACACATCAGTGTTGTGGGGGAAGGAGAGTTGATATGTTGTGGCACTTAGTATAATAACCGACACACTCTAAATATCTGTAGGAGGAAGGGAAGGTGGAAGGATGTATAGAATATAGAGAGTTAGAAAAAAAAGAAGATCATCAAAAAGTTAGGAAGTACATTTGAAGAGTAAAATAACAGCAGTTGACTTATTTAAGCTTAGATAAAATAGGGAAAAGAAAAAGATTTCATGTCTTCCAGAATGTTGTATACATGGCTGATCTCCATCTCTATTGAAGACAGAACAAGATTAAATACCATTTAAAAGAGTTAGGTTAAATATAAAGACTTCTTGCCAAATTCTTGAATATATTACTAAGGGAAACAAGATATATTAAAATAAAATGTATTCACACCTAACAAAGATAAACTAGCTTGGACAACAGACTAAATCAGCTCATTGAATTTCCATATGGTTATGATAAATTTCTGATCAATGCCAGGAAGAACTCTAAAATTCATATACAAATTTTATAGAGACCATGGAGGTATGTGTTTTTTCCAGTCACTGTACTTAACATCCCATCCTGATCTATCAACATATAACAATAATATGCCCATAATTCACCATAACCTTCTAATAAGATTTAATACCATCATTCAGCTCGAGCGGCAAACATTTCTATTTCATCAACATCTCTTTTTTTTTTCGTAAGCTCCCTCAACCACTCTCAAATCTTTTCCATATGGTAAAAAAGTAACAGAAAAAAATCTCATTTCCTGTGCCTGGCCTGCCTGATCCGTGCTGGAGTCAGGGCCCACTTAACTGTCACCTGATCCTTTCGTCCAGTCCTCACCTGATCTCTCTACCCTCACTCACTCAATTGTAATCTCATCCACTCCTAAACTCATAGAGCTCTGTTTACCTTTCTTACTACATTCAACATGTTCCATCTTAGATTATTATTGGCCTGTGTCTTTCCATTCCCACCAGGTTAGATGTCCCTTGAGGGCAGAGATCATGGCTAACTCATCTCAGGATTCCTATGACTCTGAAGAAACTATCTGAGTAGTGATATTTAATGAGTTGAACTACAGCCATCTCCTGGGTATAAAGATATTGTTGCCTAATCAGTAGTTCACTAACTGGAATTTACCTAATTCTCAATTTCTTTCATTTCGAGTCCGGGTTATTGTGCAAAATATTACAATGGACAAAATCAATAACCTTTACCTTAAGCCCTAAGATTACAACTTTAAACTCTAATATACTAAAATCCTGTTCCCTGTATATGCTCATATTTATGGTCTGATTTATGTGTTGTGTTGAGCTTTTCCTTACAGCTCAAGATAGAAAAAGAAAGTTCCAACTTTACTGTTCAAGCCCAGCAAATTCACAGGATTCTCCTTAGCTTCTCCACAGTCTCTTATAAAACGGTTTGAAGAGTGAAGGTTCAGAGCTTCACACAATTATCAGAACCTCCAAAGTTTGGGAAGTACTCTGAAGAACGAGAAGGTATCATAACTGCCCAATTTCTAAGGGGGCCGGTTGGCGGTCAATAGCTAACATCACCATACCAAGCATGGAATTGGTCTTTACTCTTACTTGATAATCATTAATACAATAGCTGCTACCCTCAGAGGAAAACTTCCAACATAAGTACAAAGAAATGCTAGCTGAGTCTGTGGGCTCAGAATCATGCAAGTTCCATTTAATGATTAGTGCAATGATCATGCAATTTCAAGTATGTATAAGACATTATTTGGTTAAGTTTATCTTTCCTCACCAATGGCAACTCCTCAGCTTAGGGGCCCAAAAATGTACTTGGGATAAGACTAGTTTTCACCTCGTCCAGCTTCTTTACTTAGGCAGAATCTTCAATTAGGAGTGAATTGGTGATAATATTCAGGATTAAACACAAACTTTCATTTGTCTAAATGAGCTATTACAAAATTCATACTTCAAAGACTCTACTCATTTATATTCAGCTGTTCTCCACATGAATACCTTTTCAAAATGGATACTTCTAAAAAAAAGTGACTTTTAATTTTTCCAAGGCCTTACAAATGTCCTTGCTAAATAACATCCCATAATGCACACTGTTCCAATTACAGTATTAAACCATTTTTCTTCACTTGTGCCTCCAAAACAGTGGATTACTTAGTTTTTAAATACTCCACCATTAGCCCACCCTCCTGGTAAACCAGATAATATTTTAATCTATCTACTTCTCTTCCATATTTCCCAGTACAGTAGTTATAGTACAAATTGCATAGTTTTGGTATAATTAATCTTGTTTCCTCAATAGAAATCTTGCTACTCTCTCAGAGGTGGTCCTAACCTTTCCAGTTATTTCACACTATTACCATAAAGTATTTTCCTCTACTGATTATTTTCCAATGGCATTAATATAAGTTCTACTTTCCCTTTCTGTTGTTTTTCTCCTCCCATATGTTGCTTCATCCTTATTTGCATGCAAAGCCATGATGAAATCAACTATACATTTTCCTTTCTGCTTATATTCCTGCAGATTGGTACATTTCTTCTGCAAACCAACTCTGAGTACTTTTCAGCAAATTTCAATGTTATGCATCTCCCTAAGATTTCTAAATTGTTTATATCAATTGGGCTTAAAAACTTATCTAGAAGAGAATTCAAGCATTAGGGATAACTTCTTGACCATGAAAGAGACTTACACTTAAACATGAAAACAGATAACTGAGGGAAAGGTTTCAAAATATCTAATTTCTTTAAAAAATAACTTTCTTATTGAAAGTGTTTTCCCTCATTGACCTCTTCCAGCCTGTCCCAGCCCCCACCCCAGGCCTTCACTGCTCTACTGTCTGTGTCCATGGGTTATGCATATATGCATATAAGTTCTTTGATTGATCTCTTCCCACCCACCCCTGCCTTCCCTCTGAGATGTGAAAGTCTGTTCCATGCTTCTATGTCTCTGGATCTATTTTTTCAAATAAAATTTAAAAAATTGTCATTATTTTTAGATATCTAAGCAGAGGGATGAACTCAACTGGATTATTTATGTCCCTTACAGGTCTAAAATTGCACAATAAAGTCATCTAACTATATTTCTCAAATTTTCCTAAGAACGCCTTAGATTATTGCAGAATGATGATAAAGTTCATTCAGGCAAAGTCAAGTCAAGATATTATACCAAATGGCCCAATAATTTATTCAGTTTGAGTTCCTCTTGGGAGCAGATGGAATGTGTAATTTAATATGACTTTTGAGAGGTGGAGGGGTGAGACAGATCCGTCTTCCTGCCTTCTCTTAAAGTTGGTGCCAGGCTGCCTCCAGAAAGGAAGACAGGAATAATTAGAAAATTTATTGAGTCTGGAGCATTGTTTATCCAACTAGGTGAGATCAACTACTATGGATAATAACTCTGCTTTTGAAAACACATAGCTAAAATGGAATTCTTTGAAAATACAGGAAAGATTTCCTCATTATTTTGGGAATGAAATATATCCTAAACTTTTAAAATCTTGGCAAGTAACTAATCACTTCTAATTAGTTGGTTGTGAAAGACTAAAAAATGGGAACTTTTCCAGTCAAGAGATAAGCAGCATGCTGAGATGGAGACCATGAAACTGGTGGGAAGTTAGGTAGAGCCAAAAAAGAGGCACGAATGTGGGAGATGGGCTCAAATTGGCCAGGTTTCCAATAATAACACACAGACTGATGTGTGTTTTTCTTCAGTGATGAGGCATGATAATATATGCATAACACCCGTGCTTTGAAACACTGCTATTGCCTTACATTAATACCATAGCCACCTATAACTTCTTCTGTACCCTACCTTGTAGATCACTTCACAGGTAATGTCATAGAAATAAGCAACTCCAAAGGGCTAAGAATTATCAGGAAAATTTAGGGAAAATCTCAAAAGAAGGTAAGGTATATCCTTAATACGGAATGAATGCAACAAGTAATTTTTAAATCTTAAAAGAAAAGTATTCACTTGTTTTATTCCTTTTAATGCTAGTGACCTTTTACTGTATAGTGAGAAGCAGTACAGAGTATTAAAAAAAACAATGAAAATAGAGATTTTAAAATTAGATAGACAGGAATTCAGATTCCATGTCTACCACTTCATAACTATGTGACCTAGAACACATCAGTCAACAATTCTCATTTCTCTTATTTGCAAAATGGGTGTGATCACGTACATTGATGTGAAGAATGTGTACATGCAAAAGAAACAAAAACAAAACAAAACGATAGCACGTATGGTTAACAATAATAGTTCATTTCTCTTAAGATATATTGTACCTTTTATCTCCCTCCTCTAGCCTCTTCAGCTAGCCCTAATTTCCTGTTTCCTTCATATTCTCCTTCTCCAGCCAATTGTCATTTCTCTACAATAGTTATTCTTTCTCTTTTCCAAGTGCATCCCTACTAATGGCAAAACCTTATCAATTAGCAGAAGTTACCGGCAGTGATTAGATGCCTGGCAAATTTATGTGACTAGAAAGATTTCCATATGCTTAGGGTTTAAATGCCAAAAATAACAACATAATTTTGTTAAAACATTGAGCATTTAGATACACCGAGCATTATACTAGATATTGGGGTTATAAAGATAAGGACTCAATTTCTGTCCACAAAGAACTCAGAGACTACTGGGGGAAACAAATATAGAAACAATTCATTGTAGTAGAGTGGAAGAAGTGCAACAAAAAAAGATATGTGGGAACTTTTGTATACTTTGGTGGGAATGTAAATTGGTGCAGCCACTGTGGGGAACAGCACGGAGGTATCTCAAAAAAATTAAAAATATAACTACAATACGATCCACCAATTTATCCAAGGAAAAGGAAAACGTTAACTTGGAAAAATAGATGCACCCATGTTCATTGCAGCATTATTTATAATAGCCTAGATATGGAAGCAACCTAAGTATCCATCAATTGATAAAAGATTTTATATGTACACACATTGGAATATTATTCAGCCATAAGAAAAGAATGAAATCCTACCATTTGTGCAAACATAGATAGATCAGATGGCATTGTGCTGAGTGATATAAATCATACAGAGAAAGACAAATATCATACATCCTCACTTATATGTGGAATCTAAAAAATTAAAAACAAAATAACCAAGCTCACTGAAACAAAGAACAGATTATTGGTGGCTGCCAGAGGCAGCGAGTGGTGGGAGGCAGGTTGGACAAAATGGGTGAAGAGAGTCAAAGTTACAAACTCCCAATTATAAAATAAATAATTCATGGGGATGTAATATATTGCATGACAACTATAGTTAATAATACTGTATTGCATATTTCCAAGCTGCTAAGAGATTAGATCTTAAAAGTTCTTATCATAAGGAAAAACTGTAACATCTATGATGACAGGTATAACTAGACTTACTGTGATGATCATCTTGAAATATACGCAAATATTGAATCATTTTTTGTGTGTGCCTGAAACTAATATAATCTTGTATGTCAATTATACCTCATTTAAAAAAGAGAGAGCTGTATGAAGTACACAGCTGGCAAGAAGGATGGAAAAACACAAATTACTGGACTAATGTGGGGGCTGATGATGCGAGTAGAATAGTAATTAAGGATTATCTCATAGAAAATGATAGTCATTCTGCTCCTACCTGTATCACCTTAGCCAACTCAGTTCACCTCTTTGAGCCTCATTTTTATCAGAGAAATGAATGGATAAGCTTGAACAATCTCTACTAGTACTTGAAGATTTTATGTTCTGTAACTTTTTTAACAAGGAAGAAAGTGAAGGGAAAATAGCTCCAGATTCTGTTTCTTCTCTCACACCCCAATTTCTTCTCCATTAATTTTTCCTTGCAGACAGTGGTCATTTATAGTAGCTTTGCTTTTGATTCTATTAAGATGGTGCTGTGTTTATAGATTTGATATCATGGTTGCAAAAGGGCTCCTTTCGGCAAAAAAGAAGTTCACATGTATGAACGGATGAGTTTTCTTCATTTTCCTTGTAAAATAAGATAATAGTTTGAGTTTTGAGTAATGCTTTTAAATTTTAATGCCAGAGATTCTCTTTTTCACAAGATTTCAGAAACTATTTTAGTAACTTACCATTGACCCTCACAAAAGCTACACCTCCGTATCCATTTAACAAGAATTTATTAAGGCTTTCTCTGTGTCAGGCATAGGCTCGGGACTATGGGAGATGCAGAAATGATTAAGATATGGGCTCGGTTGTCAGAGAGCTTATGATTTATTTAGTGGCGGTGGCACTGAGCCCAGTGCTATATAAAACATATTAGCAAGGCAATTTTGTTCTGTCACAACTGGAGCCATGAGTCCTCAACATGTATATGTGGTTTTGACTAGAAGTTGTACATTCAGTAAGTGTTGAAAGCCACATGTAAAAACCGAAGTGCTTTTATAAAAAAAAATTCAACCCCATTAGTAATCAAAGAAATAAAAGTTAAAACAATGAGATTCTCTTCGAAAACTGGCAATGATGTAAAAGATAAAATGCAATGACAATAATGGTGTGGTGAAATGGTTACTCTCATACACTGTTAGTGCAAATGGTAAATAAAATATAGAGTGCATCCATAATAAATTATGGTACACCCACCCAAGTAAATTCTATGCAACCATTAAAACATTATCAAAAATATGTAATAATATGGTAAAATACTCATGATCAAATAGTAAGTGAAAATAGCAAGTATCAAACTGTGTATAAATATAATCACATTTTGCTAAGACGATATATTTTCCCTGGTGAATATATAGGAAAAAAGACTAAAGAAAATATACCAGAATTTTAACAGTAATTATTACCGGATAGTGTGATTACTAGTAATTTTATTGTTCTTTTCAATGTTTCTCTGAATTTGCCAAATTTTCTGCAATAATACTGTTGCTTTCTAGTAATAAAAAGGTATTACAATACATAACAAAGGAAGAATAAAAGCTAAAATGTTAATAGCAACTTTCCATGGATAGCAAGCTAATAGTATGTTATATTCTTCATATTTTTAAAATATTTGTAAAGTGAACATGAACTAATTCTGTAGGCCTAAAATTAAAATTCAGTTAAGAAAAACTGGTCTGTCAAATGAATTAGCAAGGACTAGCATGATTAAGCATATCAGTATATTATGCAAATAAGTCAGTTCTACTCCCACAGAGCTTTGCAATACTTTTAGGCTCTATCTCCACTGATTTATGGTTGGCAGCTGGTCACTTATATGTACTTTAGGGAATCAATAATAACTGTGTGTTTTGAAGGAATGCTGTGATGGTGAGTGTGATAGCATTGGTAAAATGCTTTGAAACCGAGGACAAAAGATATACAGTAAGTAATAATGAATGTTTTAATTATCTACTGTATAGTGTTTGTGTTTAAATTATACTCAGCAATTTCATCTACTCTCATTTCTTGAACTATCATGTCCGTGCAAATGACTCCCAAATCTATCCACCAAGATTTTCTTTATATATTTAGGTACTCCTATGTTTAGTGCAGATATGTTTACAAGGATTATATCCTCTTGTTGTATCAATCTCTTTAGCATTATGTAATGTCTTTATTTGTCTCTTGCTATGGCCTCTGTTTTGAAGTCTATTTTGTATGATATAAGTATTGCTATCCCTGTTCTTTTTGCATTTCCACTTGTATGAAATATTTTTCTCCTTCCCTTCACTTTCAGTCTGTGTTTATCTTTTGTTCTGAGGTGGGTCTCTTGTAGACAGTATATATATGAGACATGATTTCTCTTCTACTCAGCTACCCTATGTCTTTTGATTGGAGCATTTAATACATTCATATTTAAAGTTGTTATTGATAGGTACTTATTTATTGCCATTTTATCCTTTATTGCCATTTTATCCTTTATACCTATGTTCCTCTCTCTTCCTATCACTCTTCTTCTTCTTAGAGGGAAGTCAGGGGAGAGAGGGTGGAAAGAGATTAACCAATGAACTTGTATGCATATATGTATAACCTGTGGGCACAGACAATGGGGTAGTGATGGCCTGGGGGACTGGAACAGACTGGAAGAGGTTAATAGGGTAAAAAGGAGGACCTATATAATACTTTCAACAATGAAGGTTGTTTTTTTTTTTAAATAAACCCACATTTCTTGGCAATACTGTTTTGGTGATAATGAACTCCTTTAGGTTTTCTGGGGTTTTTTTGGTTTTTGTTTTGTTTGTTTGGTTGTGGGTGTGTGTGCGTGTGTGTGTGTGTGTTGTGTTGTGTTGTGTTTGTTTTTGTTTTTGTTTGGTCAGAGATGCTCTTTATATTTTGCCTTCAATTTTAAATGATACCTTGCTGAATAGAGCAGTCTTCATTGTAGCTCCTTGCTTTTCATCACTTTCAATATTTCATGAAAATCCCTTCTGGCCTGAAGTGTTCTGTTGAGAAATCAGCTGACAGACTTATGGTGGCTCCCTTATAGGTAACTAACTGTCTCTCCCTTGCTGCTTTTAAGATTCTCTCTTTGTCTTTAACCTTTGCTGTTTTAATTATGATGTGTCTTGGTGTGAACCTCTTTGAATTCATCTCTTTGGGACTCCCTGTGCTTCCTGAAATAGTGTGATGCTTTTCTTAGGTTAGGAAAGTTTTTGGCCATTATTTCTTCAAATTTTCTCCATCCCTTGCTTACTATCTTCTCCTTCTGGTACCTCTTATGATGCAGATGTTGTTACACTCGATGTTGTCCTAATGGTCCCTTAGACTCCCATAATTTTTTAAAATGTTGTTTTCTTTTTATTGCTCTGCTTGTGGACACTGTTATTTTGTCCTCTAAATAACTGATTCAATCCTCTGCTTCATCCAACCTGTTGTTGATTTGATTTCTTCTAGTGTATTCTTCATTTCAGATAGTATATTCTTCATTTCTTATTGTTTAATAAATGTCCTTTTTATTGCTTATTATCCCTTTGTTTAAGTTCTCACTGATATCCTCCATTTTTTCCCTAAAGTCCTTGAGCATCCTTATAATCATTGTTTTAAACTCTGCATCTGGTATCTTGATTGCTTCATTTCATCCATTTTGGTCTGATTTTTATTGTTCTTTCATTTTGGGCATGTTGTTGTCTCCTAATTTTGTCTGTCTTTTGTATTTGACTCTGTGTATTAGGTAGATCTACTATGACTCCCAATATTGCTATGAGAACTTTCTGATATAGATGCCTTGTCAGTCTCCGTGGTAAATATTCTAGATCACCTGAGCTAGGTGTTCCAGAAATATTCGTGTGGGTTATGTGCCCTTTCCTATTTTAATTTAGTTTTAAATGCTGTTGGTCCATTCATAGGTGGAGTTAACTCTCAGGATAAACCTCGTTTACTGTATACAAGGCCACTGTTCAGAGGCTGCCTTCCAAGACAGAGTTGTTTTCAGCAGGTTCTCGTGCATGTCAGAGTCTCCCTTTGGCTCTGTTGTTTGTTTGGTTAGTTGAATTGTGCTCTTTCAGACAGAGTCCCTGCTGGGAATGTAAATTGGTACAGCTACTATGGAAAATAGTATGGAAGTTCTGCAAAAAATTAAAAATAGAACTACCATATAATCCAGCTATTACACTTCTGGGTATTACTCCAAAGACAACAAAACTATTAATTAAAAAAGATATAATATGAAAGTAACCTAAGTATCAGTCAATTGAGGAATGGATAAAATCCATCTATAGACACATATATATTTAAATTATCATTCCTTGGTTCCTGCTAGGTATAGCTATTTATATAAATGTTGTATGTTAGAAAACATTCCAATATGAATGCAATCTTCCCTTTCACTGGTGAATTCAGCTTCAAAAGCTATGAGTTGAAGAGTCCTGGCCTCAGAGTCAGAGCACCTGGGTTCTATTTTTGCCTTACCACTAATCCACAGTCTGGTATTGGGTAGGTTATATCCCCTTTCTGGGCCTGATTTCTCATCTTTAAGATGAAAGGAACAGACTTAGAAGGTCCAAATGATAGATGCAAGAGCATCCTGACAAATGAGGAATCAGAACCATACAAATGAGCCACCTACACCATTCATTATATCCCTGTAGAACAGAACAGGCACAAACCAGAAGCTCAATATACAATAACATAATTTGAATGACTCACTACAGCAGAGGAGCCCATACCCCAAGCCAGCAAATAACGTTTTACTAGCAAAAACAGTCCACTAAGCCTTTTGGCAATTATTCCTGAACAATAAAGCTGTCAGCTCTTGTATTAAAAATTATTTATAGATAAAGGAGAAAAAAAGGAAGGAGGGGAGATAGCCCTGTTATAAGAGTGGGCTAGCAGAGCTGGGGAGATATTTTAGCCTGCCACACTATATTCTGAGATGCTATGGTAGATGAGAGATCAGACTGTAATAAAAATGAATGAATATCTGGGTAAAGAGAGTGGGCCATATGTATAGAGGTTAATAAGTGAAACAATGGGCAATTCAGGAAAGCAGGCTGCTGAAGGGGTTTTCTGTCATTATCCAAGAAAATTTTCAACAATCTTTAATTTTGCCTCCACCTATCCCATCTAATACTAAATAGACACTCTTGTCTTCATGACATCTCTTGGAATTAACCTGAGAGCAACTGATAGCACATAGTATATCTTTGTTCAAAGTAGGAAAAGGTTCCCCTCTGGTGCTAAAAGGGATCCCCTATGGACTGTCCAGATGGAAAAAGGATGGATGTATTGCAAAAGACGTCCTTTCTTGGTGGATCAATTAGAAAACATTGGTTGGCAAGTAGTACCCTGGCTGGATTTCAGCTCCCACTTACACTTCTTCAGCCTGGCATCTACCACACTCTGGGGCTCTGATAGCACATGCTCTCTTCCTCTCTTGCTCCTTCCCGCACCTCCATCCCTACTCCAGCATTAGTCCAGGGCCAGGTTAATTTCTGACTAATTGCTGCTCTCTCCTGTATTTGCCTGCTCCACCTCCATCACTGTTCTCATTATACTGGGGACTACTGTAATTTCTCATTGTACTTTGGAATGGGACCAGATTCATCTCTGAGTGACAGAACACTAAAGGTTTAAGTCAGTATTTTAATGAAAAGGATCTCATTTTGGAAGATGAAAACCAAAATGAGTCTCATTGAGTGGGAAATATGTCTAATAGCAGGTTCTAGGTAACATTTTGTCCTATAAACAATATACCTTGAAAAATAAGTCTTTTTGTCTAGTAACTCATGAAAGCCCTATATACTATTTATCTTGAAGATTCAAATCGTGCATTACCGAAATTAAGGATTTCTTTCACTCAGCATTTTCCAACCTTATTAACCATCCTCCATTCAAGGCTTCATTCTCAGAATATTTCTCAACAACATAGGCCTTTTGCTCTCCCTGGCCAACCTTCCTGGAGAGGATTTCTGAAGGCAGGCATATTGGACCTGAGGGTACAACAATTCCAGGCTGAAATTCCCTGGCTCAGTGTCTTCCTAGGAATTCCCTCAGAAGGCCCAGGTGTGCACCTACGTGAAAGAAAGCTATTGTCAAGGAATTTTACTCTGCCAGGGAACCAAGGGCCCAGTTTATGTACGTGGGAGTGGAGATGAAGGGGAAAGTTTTGGCTGCTTCGGATGGAGATGAATAGCTTTAGAAAACAAGGTCTGGGGCTTGGGAAAGAGACACCATGCATCTGTGCAGGTTTCAGGTTTCCGACAAAGAGAAAATTTCAAGAGATTTACAGTCAGCCTCCTCACCTTTCATACATATCTATGTCAAGATTTTGAGTTTGCAAAAACACTACTGACATTATATAATTGGATCTTTGGCAATCCTGTGAATTAAGAAGTGAAAGTAAATTTCTAGTATATGTGTGAATCACTGAGTCTTTCATCCACATATTATCCTAGTGAATAGTTTAAATCCTCATAACAACCCTGTGAAGGGAAGTGGCATTATTATCCCCCTTTATCTAGATTTTGAAACTGAGGCTCAGAGTGCTTACTTTGTAACAGTCACTGGGCTAGGTTTTGAGAATACAAAAGGAAAACAGGCAGACATAGTTCTGTCTTGAAAGCATACACAGCCTAATAATTAGGGAGGCCAGTAAAGAAGTGGCACTTAGAGAACACTGAAAAACTATAATGACAACCATTAATTTGTTCTGTTTCTATGAGTGTGTTTTTATTTTGTTTTGCTTGTTAATTTGTTTTGTTTTTTAGATTCAACACATAAGTAAAATCATATAGTATTTGTCTTTATCTGTCTGAATAATACCTCATCATAATACCTTCTAGGCCAATCCATGCTGTCACAAATGGCAAGGTTACATTCTTTATTATTGCTGAGAAATTGAGATAGAGAGAGAGAAAGAGAGAGAGAGAGAGAGAGAGAGAGAGAGAGAGAGAGAGAGAGATCTTTTGTTAAAATATATTTTTATTGATTTCAGAAATGAAGAAAGAGGGAGAGAGAGATAGAAGCATCAATAATGAGAAACATTGGGCAGCTCTCTCCCACATGCCCCACACTGGGGATTGAGCCCGCAACCTGGGAATGGGATCTAGACCAGAATCAAACCGAGAATCCTTCAGTTCGCAGGCCAATGCTCTATCCACTGAGCCAAACCAGCTAGGGCTATACCACATCTTCTTTATCCATTCATCTATCAAAGAACACCTATTATACAGCGTAGGGAATAGACCCAATACTACTGTAATAACTTTACCTGGTAACAGAAGGTTATTGGACCTAGTGTGGTGAGCACATCATAAGGTACTGTATATAAATATCAAATCACTATGTTCTACTCCTAAAACTAATATAATATTTTATGCCAACTATGCTTTAATAAAAATTTTTAAAATAAAATAAAGGAAAACTACATGATAGTTAAAAATTATGAAAACAGCTAGCAGTTAATGAGTGCTTGCTATGTGCCAAGCTCCATGCTAAGTGCTTTGAATGTATTATCTTATTTAATCCTGATGACACTCCTATGAAAAGGGTTCTATTATTATTCCCATTCTAAAAATTTGAACTGTGAACTGACTATTCTAGAGTTGACTAGCTAGGAAAGGGTAGAGCCAGGATTCTAATTCAAATTGGTTTGATAATAGAATTGCTGTAAACTACAAAGTTAATTATAGAGGGAACTACGGAATCTATGTTGAGAGCATCTTAAACTTCATATTCCAGAACACAGGGTAATTTTTAAGTTTATTGAAATACTCATTTTAACCCACCTGGGAGGAGGCTTTCTTTGTATAGGCACAAAATTGCAGAAGCTTAAATCTTAGCTGTACATAATATCATCACAGTAAATGATTATTCTGCATCTAGTCTGGTCACCTTTAACTTGGGGAACTTGGGGATGCTGGGCTCTCAAAAACAAACAAAGGAACTATGACTGGGATCATTTAATTTAAATCACAAGAATGAAACCTATCTAGGGATATCTGAAATTTGGATTCTATGAGCTAGAATCTGGCCAATTTCTATATAAAGTTTCAATCTTGAGTTCTTGTTTCTACAAGACTAACAACCCCAAAGTATGGTCAGCTAAAATTTGGTAATGTCTTCTATACTAGTTTATGTAGAGATTACATCATGGATTATACTAAATATATTTGAAAATTCTTAAAGAAACTGAAGGAGGAAAGCACAAATTCATGTAAAAATAGTTTTCAGCTCCTTAAACCAAACTCATAAATTAGTCTTGCATGTGAGTATAAGTTTGCATTTCCTCTTTATTGGCCATAGTCTTGGTATTTTAGGAAAAGGAACATTCTTTTTGCAACTCAGTAATTGAGTGGTTTTACTTTCCACTCTATCCTTGGAGAATGGAACACTGATTTAATAAGTCATACCCAGCTCCCTGCCTAATCAGCATATGCCAAAAAATAATTTACCAGGCTTCTTCTAGCCCCAGAAATATAATCATTCCTAGATGGAAGCACAAAGTTGTATCAAAATGCAGTTATTGCTACACAAAAGACCATATCACAAAGGTAAAACAGTCAACTCTCACCTTTCTAGGGTACCAAGTCATAATTTATAGCCATCTCGCTGTCATCTTTTCTTTTAAAAGTTCTGACTATATTAATCACAGAAGAAAGAGATAGAAACTATCCTATTGCTTTTCTCAGGTCAATTCTAAGAACATTCAGCAACATTTGCAGTCTTTACTAGACATTAATGAAAATGGTAAGCAAAGCTGGGTCAACAATAATTGGTCTCATGTAGAAAATGACAGCTAGTCAATTATTTATAATAAGCCTGTAGAAACAGCAAATAAAAGATCTGTACCATAATCCCTTGTCAATAGAATAACCATAAATCTGGGTCTCAATACTCTGACCGATGCTCTAAGCAAAAACATTTTCTTTAAGCACAGTAAGAGAAGAATTTTGAAGAATCATTTCATCTCTCTCTCTAAATAAGAATGAATGTTTTGATAGTCTTAAAAGTATCTCCTTGGCTCCACAGACAATAAGAACTATTCCAAATTGTATTTCCGGTAGACAGTAAGTAAATGGAAGCAAACATTTACTATTCAGAATTAGCCTTGGCAGGCAGATAAGGGAGTCACCCAAGTGCTGGGATGTGAAGACTGGTGAGAAGGCCATACAACCAATAAATGCTACCAGTTAAGTTTTATTCCTTAAGGGCTCTGTGTAACCACCATGAGCATCAACACACATACACCCCATATGAAAACTCCTGTGAGAGATAACACATTAAGTTTCTGATCACTGCCACATTCTCTGCCCATAGGCTATGTATATAAGAATAGGAATAGCCATCTACCTTTCATTAGAGAGTGAGGAGAATAAGGCAATAGATTCAAAATCTTGATCAGAAGGTATTTTATAGAAAGGGTACAACAGAGAGGTAGTGTTGGGATGAGAAGAGTAAGCATAGTTGGGGTAATATTTTAAAAGCATCAGATACTGAGCACCTCAGGAGGGGAAAGGAGAAGGGATGAAAGATGAAATGAAGGTTAAAGGGCATGAAACCCGAATTGCGCTCACTTCACGGTTTTGACTAAAACCGTTCCAGTTCCCATTTCACAGGGATTGACTCCAAAGAAATTTCCCATAATAGAATTGGGAAAGTAGGCTATTATTTGGTATGTGTTCCTGGAAGGCTCAAATTAACTGACAGAATCTCCTGGGAATTTATACCAAATTCGTTCCCCAGCTGTTGGCATATCATGACAGAGGGTAGGTACAAACAGCTGCAACTCCCATTGCCTTTCCTTTCCACCTGGTCCTGATCATGTTCAGCCCCATGCCTAATCTCTGTGAACAGGCAATGCTCACATCTCTGGCACTCTTGTCTATCCTGAATCCAAGTATAACTGACAGACTGGATAAATTACCCAATTCAAAAACAAATTTTCTTGGGAGTACAAGCTGAAGTTTGGGTGAAAATTTATGGGGAAGCATGTTACAATTTACCAACATTTGATTTGACTTTTTTGTTGTTGTTGAAAAAAACAACGTGAAGCAAGAAAGTTTCTTATTCAAACAGGAGTGTGAAATACAACTCTCAAACAGTGAGTAGAATGAAATTAAAATAACTAGTGTTGATTTTGAATCTTCTTTCACTCTGAATATCCCTCATATTTAAGTACCTTAAGGAAACATACCTGGTGTTTTACACAGATTAAAATTTGCCTATGGAAAAAAGGGTGGCCCTAATCTTCCTGAACTGAAAATGTAATGTGTGTACAATGAACTGCCTCTTAGACACTAGTACTTTAAATGTGGTATTGTTTTTTTTTTTTTAATTTAACCTGTCCAGCTGTTGCCCTATGTACAAGTTCAGTTCTCTTCCTTCAATAAAATTCAATTACATTTAACTGTGGGATGTCTTTATTTGTATCCCACACAAAATAAATATATTTAATATTAATTGATGTTTTCTCCCTCTATAAGTTAAAAAGTCAAACCTACCATGGAAACTGTAACTTCTAAAAGGGAAAACATCACACCTTGTGATTTTAGTACTGAGAAACAGTAAGAATCATTCTTATTTTTTTTACATACAAGCAAACAAAACAATGCAATTACAATAACACTATTGCAGAAGGTATTTTGAAAAAAAATTGCTTTTGCAATTTTTCACAAAATAGATGCTTATAAATATTGTCATTTCACAATGAAAAGTCACAAGCAATCCTTTTCTGAGGTAACTACTCTATAATGAGCTGTGTATGTTTTTATTGAATTAAACAGGAGGGAAAAAAGAGAACAAGAAACATTTCACACAGGAAAATGCACTCAAAAACGGGGGAAATCGGTTTGCATTTTGGTTGCTGTAACAAAGAATCTACATAAAGGTTGCTTACTTTAAAATGTATAACCAGATGTAAATCAGTTGAAGCTGTTGTCTCCGTAAAATAAAGTAGCCTTTTCATCTTTTCTTACATGTAGTAATTGGTAAGCGACCAAGAAAATAGTTACAAAAATGCAAAGCCCACATCTAATGAGGCTCTACCACCATTTTGGCATTAAATCTTCAGCATAATTAGGAAGGCCAGGCAATTCACTGTATTGTACACCAACAAGCTCAATCAGGCCACTTCACACGGGCTGGGGATACTGGGCCTCACTGGTTTTAGTAGACAATGGTAGAGAGATGGCTGAGGGCTTTTTAGATCCATTTATGTAACTCTGTAAAGTGACTATTACTCATCATGCAGATTTCTAGTTTTAAGTAGTAGCCAACTACTGGCATTACAAAAGTACAGAGACAATTGAAATAAAAATAGACCAATATGTGTAGTATTCCCAGACACAATCATGTGAAGCGCTGTTTTTGTGAAGCGGTGTTTTGCCTTTCTCTGTGTGAGCAGTAAGGAGAAAAAGAAAATTATACTTAAATTGAGAGAAACTGAAGTGAAATGACCTCATGTTCCATTAACCAAAATCAATACCTTATATGTGCAAATGCAAGTTTCAACTGGGTATCCATATGCAAATTGTAGATACGAAGAAGCATTTCTTTTAGTGTACACTCCAGTACTAGGTTGTTATTTATTTAGGAGATTTTCAGTAAATTGCATGTTTTAATCTCTGTGTTATGGGAAATGGTCACCTTCACCTCTCTCAGAAGTTCCTTATGGCAGCTATTAATGCCCACAAGCAATGCAGTGACCCTAGCAGTGATAATTCTACAGTGCATATTTAATTCTGAAGTTGAAAAATGAGATATACTCCCCTCATAACACTTATTTTTATGACTCTCCTAATTCTTCGAAATTTATTATTTTCACTAAAAGCACCCAGAAGGTAATTGAAATAGATTTTCCAAATCCATTTCCAGATTATCTTAACCTACAGTAACATATTAACTCATTCATAATATTCTTAGCAAACACAGGAAATAGAATTTTCCTGATTAAAAAAATATGCCAATGAACCTGTGACTTCAATATTTCTCAAAAAAAAAAAAAAAAAAAAAAAACTAAAGTTACTTTCAAAGAATTTCTGTGTCATTTTGGAGATCAAACTATGCTCCCAAAACCTGTTAGTCAATCACCAGAACTGGAAAAGGAATAGGAAAATAAGAAATGGAAGTGGCCCTCTGGGGTTGAATCTGCTAGGCATTTAGAGCCTGAATAAGAACATTTACTCTAAGATTCAAATGGCTGAGTAACTCCAAGAAAAGAGTTGTTACCATCACTGTCAGGTGAGGCAATGTGTCTTCACTGAATCAGATATTAAATTATTGGGTTACTGGACCTAGAAGATAAATGGCTGAAGGAGAATTGATAATAGTTTTCAGAGCAAAGACAGTATTAACTAAAACTGCAACTGGGGCAATGAGAAAGACGCATGAACATGACACTGCTAGAACAGAACTGACTAGAGCCTATGGGATCACAGGTATAACAGTCTTGGGTGTCTATTCTCCTTCCCTAATAGGCAGTTCCTCTATCCCATAATGATAATACTCTAAAAATACTTTCAGAATCAATGTGAGAAATAGCATACTATAACCTACATTCACTTGTTCATTCAAAATTTAATAAGCAGTCACTATGGGCAAGACACTGGAACAGATGCTGTGGGAAAGAGGAAAAAAAACAAGGTACGGTATCTCTCATCAAGGAGCTGAGAATCTAATTGGGAACATAATACAAGATAACAACAACAACAACAAACACAAGATGCCAAATAAATGACCCCTTTAAAGGGATACAGGTAAAGTCTAGAGCACGGGAAGATGAGTTACAGATGAAGGAAAAGGAGAAGATCTCATAAGAAGGTGCCATTTGAAAAGAGAATCAATCTTCTGCTGGGCCTTTTCAGAAGTCCTTCTAATGAACTTTCACTTTCTTTTCAATAGGCCATAGGTGCTAGCCCCCTCCCTCTCCTTCTCTGCTACCAATATTTATTCTTTGACTTGGGTTTTCTCCTGGGCCCACTGCCAAGAACACAGCTACATAGACCTTCCTCCCCATCTGTATCTACTTAAGCCCAGAAACCCTTTTGAGGTTTTGTAAAGGGTTTTACAGCTAATAACTATAGGGGACCAGACAAAGTTTAATAACACACACAGAGAAGTTCTAAGAAACCTAAAAAGGCTCCAGAAATAGCTATCACAGATCCTAACTGGAATGGAGACGAGATTAGACCTGATTTCCCCAGTTCCTTTCATTAAGCTGAAGGCTTCTGGTATTCAATACTACCCATCCTTCTTTGTCCCTGTCCCCATCCTTTTCTTTCACACACTTAAAACTTGAAGAGAAAATGTAATGGTAGGAAACTGAGTGTCTCTACATCTCACAAAATATAAGCTAGAGTAAATAGCTTCTTGTGCAGCTCATAAGAATCTTAGAATAAATGCATGGTGCCTAGGAAGAGTTTTGGAATGAATGCCTTGCAAAATCAACCCTAAATCCATTCAAATTACACACAGAATCTGATGCTGACCAATGTTTTTACCCATATTTTTTAAGTTTCACGTATGTCACACTTGCTGGCGTTCAGTGAACACAAGCAGCTGTAAGCATGATGGGAAAGAATATTGACCCAAACCATGGCAACACATTTCAATGAATGGCACAGCCTGCTTTAATAATGAGTATAGAACCCTATCTAATAAAGAAGGAATATGCCAATTGAGTGTCACAGCCTCACAAGATGACGGCACCCACAGCCAATAAAGAGGGAATATGCTAACTGACTACCACACCCTCAAAAGATGGCAGCGCCCACAGCCACAAGATGATGCCGCCCAGTCCCCTCAGTCCTCCAGGGCCGGTCCGAGGCACAGGCAAGCCTTGGATGTCGGCTGCCCAGCCAATGCCTGAGGTGCAGGCAAGCCTTGGATGTTTGCTGCCCAGTCGCCCAGAGCTGCCTGAGGCTCAGGTAATCAGGGCTGGCTGAGGCTTGCACTGCTGGCAGTGGCAGCAGCAGAGGTGTGATGGGGGCATTGCCTTCTCCTGATCACCAGGTTTCCCCCCACCCCAGAGGCCTCCTGGACTGTGAGAGAGGGCAGGCCAGGCTGAGGGACACCCTCTCCAGTGCATGAATTTTCATGCACCGGGCCTCTAGTAATAACATAAACTGTCCAAAGGGTGGGGAAGGAGAGTGACGTTTCTTCCAGTTCTAAGAGTCCCAGCAACTACAGAAATCAAAACTTTATGTTTCATATGGCTTCAATGAATTCTCACACATGGAAATTCACTTCCGATTTTTTTCATGATAATATACCAATCATCACTCTAACAAAAATAAGTTAGGGGTGGAAGGAATTCCTTTTTCTTTTTTTTAAGCCACATTTGGAAGATCAATTAATTTCATATTTTGAAAAGGAATGGTCAGAAAATATATGATTTAAGTAATCACTTTACTTTTCCCAAATATCCAATGCTCTTGGTAGTCCCCTAAAAGTCCTCACTGTGTGACTCTTTTCTAATCTCATTTGCCAATTCCCAAATAATTTGCTTTCCCTTCTTCCATTCTTAATTTCACAAATTTCTCTTGAAATTTTGCCATTTTGGTGGTATAAAATCACAATATAGCTTAACCTTAGCTAAACCCTGGTTCAACTTTAAATAGCCTTTTATTTATACCTTGCAGACTACCTGCCATTTCCCAGGGCAGCCTGACCTAAACTTTTCCCATTTTCCACTATTCCCAAATTTTGCAATTCCCAAACCTAATCCTGTCCTCTTTATTCTTAGCAAATGACATTTTTCTTTACCTGATAAAATAGAAGATAAATCACAATTTCCTATGATGTCCTGCCTCTGTCTTAAAGTTTGTCTCTTCATGTAATCTCTTCTCCTTCCTTCCTGTCTTAAGCTACCATACTCTCCTTGCCTCTACTCTGAAATATATCAAAAGAGAAATTAACACTGACTTCTTCAACTCCAATCCATATGGCTTTCACACCCATTACGCTAATAAAATTTGGTTCTCAACTGTCACCAATGAATTTGGAGTTGCTAAACATGATGGCCACATCTAACCTCTATCCTTTTCTTCCTCTCTGTGTTATTTGACATTGCTTCCTCTTCAGCCTCTCTGCCTTCCACACTAACATACTCTCAAGGTTCTCATTCTAATTCTCTGACCATTCTTTTGCTAGATATTTTTCTAAATCTCTTATTTGGCAAACTTTCCAACTTTCATGATTTCAATTATGATATCTTGTGTAGATAATCATGGATTTCTCTATAAGTCCAAACCTCTCTCCAGAGCTCTAGGTCTATGTTACTGACTCCTTTGGTATCTCCCAAAAGGTGAGTCACTTATATCACAAACTGAACATTACCAAATTCATCGTTTCCCCCTGTAGTGACTGCCCCACAATCTTTTTCTAATCTTCCCCCAATAATGTGTTTTTATTGATTTAGAGAGAGGAAGAGAAATAGAAACATTGATCAGTTGCCTACCATAGGCATCTCAAGCAAAGATAGAACCCAAAAACCTATGTATGTGCCCTGACCAGGAATCAAACCCAGAACCTTTTGGTGTATAGGACAATGTACCAACCAACAGAGCCACCCAGCCAGGCTTCCTCACAAACTTAATTACTTCAACTGATTTTCCTGTTTTTACTCATGGCATCACCATGTTAGCTCCCAATTACTAATAGGTCTGAAAGTTAGAAAATCTTTTATTTCTTACTCCCACTCATCCTCATCCACCTTGTTACCAAGTCCTATCAGTACTTTTCCCCAATATTACCTCACATCTATCTTCTGTTTTTCTCTGTTTCCATTGCTACTGCCCAACTTAAGATCTTCATCATTTCTCACCTCCTATGTGACAGGCATTGTAATCAGTACTTTATATAATATCTCTCTCATAGCAGATGCACAATAAATCTTTGTTCAATATACCATCGTTTTCCCACAGGTGATGTCAAACAAATATTAAAAACCATCACTACAAACCGTTAACCCAAAAGAATTTTCCTTTAAAAACATTAAATCTTTGAATAAAAAAAAACACCAGGTGAGGGATCATACACTCTTAATTATATATAAGGTAGGATGAAATAAGTAATTAGGTGCTATAAAGTGGCACATTACCATCCTCAAGTAGTGCAACTGTACAACACAGTAAGTAGAATCATATTACTGTTCACTAAGAAAGAAAACCAGACAATAGTGAAAATGGTGCCAATACAGTTAGTGTATTCCAAAAAGATCAACAAGTATACTAAACAAGATAGAAGTATTATCTTTAAACTGGTTTTAACCCTGTTCAATGCCATAAGAACTTGAAGATCATAGCAAGTTACTTTTTTAATTAACTGTCTCCACGCACGTTAAACAACATTTTCCTCAAAGACTTCTAAGGAACACGACAGGAACAAAAAGTGCAATTTTCTGTTTCAAGAACCCAGAAACTCCACGTATTTTTTATCTGTGTTTCAGATATTACCTTTTGGTATGTAAATGTCAAGGGGGTGTTAAGGATGTAAATGTATCTTCTTATAGAACAAAGCTAGTTTTACATGACTACCTAACTGCATCTTTGAGCATCTTAGTGTCACTAATATATTTAATACTAAATAAATATTCCTGTTTTTGTTAGTATAATTCATGGTCCTTTGAAGATCAAACTATTCATGCAACAATTAGTCCTGAAGTAGATGTGGGAAAGAAAGAAACTAAAATACTAGAATGATTTCTCATTCAACCCAGTCTTTTCCTTACTCCTATACTACTTTGAGCTTTTAATGGGATCTTGAGAGGCATGGAGATGGAGGGAAATAAAGATGAGAAGAAAGAAGGAAGAAAAGAAGATACAGCTGCTGTTTCTAAGTTTTCACAATTTAAGTGAGCCTGGCTACTTCAACTGGTCATTTGCCTATTGGCATCAAATTCCGTCTCTTCTTTTCTTTCAGTTATATTTTTGCTGTAGGGGCTTAACAATTGTTGCCTGTGCCACTCATTTCTGCAATCTCAGGTAGGAAAAGCACCAATGCTATAAGAAACAAACATACCTGATCTAAACGTTCTGGGGCTGGGTCAGTTATTACTATACTGCCTCACTTTATGTCCCTAAATCATAGAGGATAAAACCATTCCATCTGAATGACAACTGCCTCACACTCGGTGCCAACTGTCAAGACAGCTAACATGATTAAAAGGGATCCACAGAGAAAACTTAAAAGTTTTTCCTTTCCCTTATATTTTCTGGTACAGACTGCCTTCCTGATATAGGGACTATGCAATGCCTAATAAAAAGCTGAATTTGCTAACAAGTTTTTATATGCTCATGAAGTAGCCCTAGTGAAAGTCATCTAACTGGCAGGAATTGCACAGGTAACAGACAGCTGGAACCTCAACCACATAGTCTTCTAAACTTTGGTTAATGGGCTCTGGCAGGCTGTCATCACTGAATTTCACTAAAAAGTAAAATGCAAGACTAATGAATTTAAAAAATAATGGCAGGGTCCTAGCTGGTTTGGCTCAGTGGTGTTGGTCCAACAGACAGAAGCACTGAAGGTTCAATTCCAGTCAAGGGTACATAACTCAGGTGTAGGCTCTATCCCTGGCCCTGGGTGTGGAAAGCAACCAATGAATGTGTCTCCTCACATTGATGTTTCTCTCCTCTCTTCTCTCTTCCCTCTCCCCTCCCCTCCTTTTCTCTTCTCTCTCTCTCTCTCTCTCTCTCTCTCTCTCTCTCTCTCTCTCTCTCTCTGTGCCTCCCCTCCTCCCTCCCACTCTTTCTAAAAATCAATGGAAAAAATATCCACTTTTGTGAAGATTAATAAAAATAATACTAATAATGCCAGGCATAAACACTGCCCTTTGGTATTCTATTGCCAATGAACAAAGATCACAAACAACTCATCAGGCTCTCAGTTAAGCCAGCCAATCAAAATCACAGATAGCCCTGACCAGTTTGTCTCAGTGGATAGAGTGTCGGCCTGCAGACTGAAGGGTCCCAGGTTCGATTCCGGTTGAGGGCATGTACCATGGTTGTGGGCACATCCACAGTGGGGGGTATGCAGGAGGCAGCTGATCAATGTTTCTCTCTCATCTTTGTTCTTAACTCTCTATCCCTCTCCCTCCTCTCTGTAAGAAATCGATAAAATATATTTTTTAAAAAGCAGAGACAGTTCTATGTGCATATTCCACCCACTCCCACCAAACCTGAAGAATGTTATGGATATGTAAATCATCCATAAAGTATTAAAATGAACAAAATGGCACCAAAAGCAAGATGCTTTTTCACCTGGGTTGAAATATACTATTCTAGGCTCCACAGATGACAAAACAGGAAAGCTTAAAAAAAAACTCAGCTGATTTTTAGGGGGATGGAGGAGCTGCTATATGAAGGCAGATTACAGACATCAGACAGTCTGAATAAATGAAGGTTGAAAAAGGATATAGTCAGTCTTTCAAATAAGAATGGATATTGATGAGGTGAAATGAACTCACTAAATCTCAATGCAGTAGAGATAAGACTTTTTAAATATTTATTTTATTTTTCCACCACCATCTATCCCCTCTATGCCCTCTTTCACCTCCACCCATAAGGAAGACTTTTGAAATTAAACAAAGATAAGCTTAAAACAGATTAAAATGAGTGATGTAGTGAGAGGCAGCAGGTTTAAATATATAGAATGCATTGCATTATTCAAACCAAGAGGTGCTACTAGCTGAAAATACATAGTTTCCCAAAAACAGAGCTAGACACATTCCTAAAATCTAAGTCACAAAGACTTATTGAATAAGCTTAATTTTGAAATAGACCTTGATCTTTAGAAGCAGACTCTTGGAAAGCATAAAAGTGATTCCGTTCTAATTGTGATACTTAATAAGAGCTCCAAAGGTTTAGCTGGGATCCAATTTGTATACCAAGAAAGTTACTAAATCCCAGTGTCACATTTCTTCTTGTTGAGGAACAAGATTATTTTCACTTTTTTCTCAAGAATAATTTATAATCCTCCCATTCCATGTTCTGTAGCCATCTGCTGTCCCCCAATCTTTTTCAATTGCATTTCAAGAGTGCATAAACCATTCAATTTCTTCATCTCAGAGAAACTATGGTTTTTGTATCTGTGTGAGCTTTTCTATTTGATTTGACCAATAAATTATTGAATATTAAATGTCACGTTATCTTGGTTTTTCTTCAACCCCTTTATTTCATGCAATCTCTTAAAGATTTGATTATGTCATTGAACTCCAATCCTTCTAACTTATGCTTACATTTCTTTCACTATAGTTCCCTATATATGCCTATCCTATTTTTCTTTTTTAAGTATTCTAATTTTGGTCCCTTCCATATTTATTGAGGAGAAACTAAAAGGAAATAGCTGTAAGCCACAGAATAAAATATTTCGGTCAGACATGTCAGTTGCACTTAGAATGATGCTATGTAAGTAATACGTTGGATAACAGGAGATGTTTTTATTCTCTATCCAACATGGAGCGGGTTGCAGGAAATTAGGCCAGCTTCTCAGCAGCTCAAGTCAGACCTTTACAGTATGACTTCATTATTTAGTTTGAAAGTGAATTTCAAAAACAGACTCACCCATAGTCATAAGTATAAACAGACTTTCCAAGTCACATATAAATGAGTTATTCATCATCTGCCATTTGCAATTGCCCATACCTTTGGTTCCCTGCCATTAATTCAAAGCATTATAAAATTTGCCTTAGAATATTGATTTGAAAGGTAAAAGTCTAGGGTCTTGCTTTTAAAAGAACATGATAAATGAAGGCAGTGGCCACAATACAACAAGAGAAAAACAGATAATGTGTCAAGGACAGATTCTGGGCTATTCCCTGACTAGTGGAGTATCTCACTGAAGGGCTAAGATATGAGATCATTTGATCAATGACTTTTACTTTCAAACATCAGAAATACATACTATATTGTTTAACTAGAAAGTAGTGAGTATGAAATCACACAGCTGCTCAGCTTGATCCAATGAAATGTCAACCACTCTGGCAAAATTTTCTAATTCAAGTCTTTCATTTCCAACTGGTCTCATTGGGTGGCCCACATGATATATGCAGGGACTAAAAAGGGGACTGTTTAAAGTAGGACACCCTGAAGGGTTATTTTACAATACCACATGTTATACAGATTAACTCCAGATATTGTTCTTTGGGTGTTGCCTTTCAATTAAAGAAAGTTTTTTATTCATATTTATTGAGATCTAAGCATTAGAAAAGAGCTGGGAAATGGAAATGAGGATATTCTGTGCCCTGCCTTCCTTTCAACTTCTCTTCCACTATACTATTCCCTTTAAGGGATGTTTTATTTCAGCTCAAATAGTTTCTTTGCCATCCACCAAGCTCATTTTTCCTGCCTCAAAGATTTTGCTCAGGCCATTATATTTACTTACAATGAATGTCGCAGCCTCTCATATCCTTTCATCAATAGCCTCCCCATCATCTAGGCTTAACTAAAAGAGGAATAGCATCTGCATGGCCTCTTTGTCAAGTAGACTATAAGCCCTCTTGAGAGTAGAAATTGCATCTTACATGTCACCCTCATAGTACTTAGCACAATGATTGGCACTTTATAGATGCTTAATAAATACTTGATGGATTGAATGAACTTATCAATATCTGTCTCAAGATGCTTACTGGGACCTGAATGTTCTTGAGAATCTAACTTCAGCAGATGTACATATTCAAAATCTACTTCATGCTGTCTGAAAACAGTTAAACAATAGGGACCTATGCTATTTTCACTACCTGAATTCAATATAAACACTTTGATTAAAAAATTGTCATTTCCTTGAGTAAAGGTGGCCAAAGGATATCACTTCAGTTATAAAATGAATAAGTTCTAGGGAAGTGAGGTACAACATGGTGACCATTGTTAATAATACTGAATTGCATACTTGAAGGTTTCTAAGGGAATAGATTTTAAGGTTCTCAACACACACACACATATACACACCCTAACTATGTGAGATAATAAGTTAACTAACCTTATTTTGATGATCATTCACAACATATTCATATACATATATCAAAATCATTATGTTGTATATCTTACACTCACACAATGTCATATGTTAGATACATCTCAATAAAGCTGGAAAAAATCATTTCCTGAAACACTGAAGAACTGCTACATTTAAAAACATTATTAGGCTATCTGGATATTTATTACTAAAGCCATTGAGATTCGCCATCTACCCCAGAGGCTATATAATCAACACAAAACAAGTGAAGTGAGAAACAGTAATGCTATATTTATGCAATTATTATAACATGAACACAATTCCTAGGCATCTTTAGTTTTTTTTGTCAAACACATCAAAATTCATATTACACAGACTTCTATTTCATTTAAACAATATTATTTGAAATAGCAGTGACAAAGACCTAAGAATACAGACCCTGTTAACACTGGAATAGCTTTCCCTTTCCCCCAAAAGTAAATCAGGATACAAAAAGACTTCTAGCCCTAACCGGTTTGGCTCACTGGATAGAGGGTCGGCCTGAGGACTCAAGGGTCCCAGGTTTGATTCCAGTCAATGGCATGTACCTTGGTTGCGAGCTGATCGGTTCAATGTTTCTAACGCCCTATCCCTCTCCCTTCCTCTCTGTAAAAAATCAATGGAAAAAAAATATATATATATATAGAGAGAGAGGGAGAGAGATATATATATATATTAAAAAGTTAAAGCCTTATCCCTGTTTTCAAAATCTGACTTGTAGTTCCAATTCATGTCCTATCTACCTGGGATTCCAGAAGCAAAACAATGTTTTCACATTGATTCTCTATGGGAAAAAGCAAGAGTCCTGATTTAGCTTCCTGATGACTTGAAGTTCTGAATGGGCCATTCTCAGACAAAGACCATGGTGCCTAGAAGTTCTAAGAATTGAGTGTGTGCTAGGGGATAGAAATGAAGACTACTGATGCAATTTGTCTTTTTGGCAATATTGATTTTCTTTGGAGGGAGAGGAGATGTTTGTTTTACAGTCCACATTTGCTTTGGTTATGTTCCAATTAAGGAATTCATCTTTAATTGCTAATACCTCATCTAATTCTAGAGTCTTTACATAAAAATTGTGTGTGTGTGTGTGTGTGTGTGTGTGTGTGTGTGTGAGTGTGAGGCAGTTCTTCTTCTTCCAAAAATGAGAGTCCACAGAAGTTTTTATTTAGTTTGTAGATGTTAAGGGTTACTTATAATTTGGGAGCTGATTTAATCCTGACAGAAGTAATAATTTAAACGTTTTGATGCTCAACTTGAGTGTTATTTAATAAATAATAATACTGTAAACCAGCTTTTGATAACTAAAAAAAGAACAATAAAATCACTTTAGGCTATTATTTATCAGGTAAACATCACCTCTATAATGGATATTTTAGATGCAAGTCAGAAAACATACTAAAAATATAAAAGAATACCTCTGGGAATTAAGCCATGCATACATGCTTAGTACTCAGTATACATCAAATTTCAAACACATTAGTTTGTAAATAGTAATAGAAATAAATTTATTTTAAGGCCATAGCTGAATTAAGTTTACTTTCACAAATGGCAAAGCTAAATCACTATAGATTTTTCACTAAGTTTACTACAACAATAGTAGAGTAGAATGAATATAGAACTGTCAGAAAACCAAAGAACGAGTGATGTGAACTTGTGCAAGTCTTACTCATGTGAACTTAGACAAGTCTTGAATCTCTCTAGGCCTGAGCTTTTGCATCTATAAAACAAGGATAATACTGTTTTCTATTCACACACTGCTGAGGGCATAAACATAAACAACTTTTCTTTTTTAAAATATATTTTTATTGATTTCCGAGAGGGAGAGAGAGAAACATCAATGATGAGAAAGAATCATTGATCAGCTGCCTCCTGCTTGTCCCCTACTGGGGATTGAGCCTGCAACCCAGGCATGTGCCTTGACTGGAATCAAACCTGGGGCCCTTCAGTACACAGGCTGACGCTCTATCCACTAAACTAAACGAGCTAGGGCCATAAACAACTTTTTAATGTGAAAGTTGGAAAACACATCAAAAAAAATTTTACATCCCCTGGGAGGGGCGGGGTAAGAGATCAACCAAAAGAGTTGTAAGCATGCATTATAAGGATAACCAATAGACACAGACACTACGGGGGTGAGGGCATGTGCTAAGCGGTAAAGGTGGCTGGGGAGAGGTCAATGGGGGGGAAAGGAGACATATGCAATACCATATATAATACTTTAAGCAATAAGAAATCTTTTAAAAAAGAATTTTTACATCTTCTTATATGTTTTGACTCAGTAATTTTAAAATTTAAAAAATTTATCTGGATAAAAGAATCAGAAATTGAAGTATGGTAGCAATCATCTCAGGTAGGACTAGTTTAACTTTAACCCTGCTGTTTAGCTTCTGTACTTATTTGCTTGCTAAAATAATAGAAGTTATTTTGATTTTCTGAATTATATAAATCATCCCATTCGACTGAATACCTTATTGATTGTAATGTGAATACCCCATTGGTTGTGGTCATACTCATTTTAGAAAGCACAGTCTTCTGCACCTGGGAACCAGGAAAGCACAATTATCCTAAATTACCTCAATGGCTACAGATAATGCATTCTGGTTGACTCAGTGGTCCCAGGACCAGGACTGCACAATTACTCTAAATTGCCTCAGTGGTTCCAGATCATGTGTTCCTGTCAACTCAGTGGTTCCAAGATCCGAGGGCTCTAAATAATGTGTTTCTATCAACTCAGTGATCAGGAGACTCAAAACTATAATTTAACTAACATGCTCAATTCTGCTTCTGTAAATTGCTTTGTGCAAACCAGGTTCCTCATTCCAAACCCAAAGATGTAATCGATACCTTTGTGATTTTTGCCTATATAAATCTGGTGTTGCGGCCATCTTATCACTGTGAGATTTGGAGGGCAAAATGTCCCCTCGTAGTCCCGGATTTGCAATAAATGTGACTCCTTAATTCGACTTCTCGAGGCGTCCTTGTGTGATTCACGGGGTGCATTACAACAAAATGTACCCAAGTATTTAAGTACCAGAAAGTGAATCATAGCATGAGCTCTAATTGAAAAAGTCAGAAACAATCTAAATAAATGATTAAGTCCAAACAAATTACCTTATGTCCATACAATGGAAATTAGCCATAAATTATGAAGTTTTGGGAAAATACTTAATGAACTAGAATATTCACAATAAATAAATGGTGGGAAAATTGAGTTTGAAAGCACTATATATAATATAGTACAAATTATAATACAGACACACACATGCAAAGAAAAAGCACTGGAAGGAAATATACCAAGATATTGAGCAATGAATCATTGTTATCTTTGGATGGAATGATAGATGATATTTATTGTCTTTTTATATTCTCTGCATTTTCAAATTTTGTTTTAAAAACATTAAATGCATTTATAATCATTAAAATTTTTAAAGTAATATTTCCTCTCTACCTCCATTTTGTATATTATACAAAATGTTTGTTAAAGTATGTTTGTAAAATCTAAGATGGTATTATAAGAATAAGATCATATTATCATTTTTAGGGAGGTCTAAGTCTTCATGTCAATACACAAAAATTAAATAATTCAACTTTGGAGCAAAGACCAAAAGAAGATATTTCTGTAAAGAACTGGACCAGGAAAGGTCATTCTGTTGGACTTGATTGACTTTCCACATCCCAAATGTGCTTTTGGTGTTTTCTTTTTACATACAGTACCTGATAATATGAATCAGAATCAGTTCGAAAGTACTCAGAGTTATTTTAGCTGCACAACTTCTTGTTTTAAAAGGTGAGAAAGCATGTGTCACTACTCTGCCCAGTTAGATACACAGCTAAAATGTCCACATGGCTGTTACGAGTCAAGTCAAAAGTGTTCTGAGTATGAAAAATGAGGTTGCAGTGCATTTATCTAGTGCTAATCACTGACCAGGCTCCCAGTCCATAAGACAGACTTAGAATTTATAAACTGTTAGAGAAGAAAGCAAAGCTGGAAAACATGATATACAGTCAAATGTCAACCTGGGAAAATACTGGAAAATGGAGGGTATATAAGACAAATATAGAAAATAGAGGTATAAGACAGAATTTTAAAGTGTGTTCACTGGCTTAATGTGACTTTTTTTGGATTGAATCAGCCTCAGATAGAAAAGGCTAGAGTACATCCAGGGTGCTATTTTAAAATGGAGACATCAGCAGATTGTTTGCATAGGGTTAAGTGCTTTATCTTCCCATTCTCCTCCCCCCATTCACCCACCTTTCCATCTATGGATTTTAAGAGTTGATTCTATGTATAGAAGTCAAGCTTCCACAGGGGGCACTGTTAGGGTGCTTGATGATGCCTAACACAGTCCAAATGCAAAAACTGAACGATTCAGTGATCATCTCTATAACATCTAAGTGAAAATTCAAAAATTAGTGATATAGAGAGGTTAATCAGTCTAATGATCAACCAGGAATGTTGGTAAATGGAAACAATAAGGACAATTCAATTAATAGATGTATATTTATAAAAAAAAACACACAGAATGTAACTCTTATTAGAATCATTATTTTTTGAATCAACTATTACTACCTGTTTCACTTGAAGACTTGTTTTTTCGTAATTTAAACTGTTTAAAAAGATAAAGTCATCAACCATTTTCTTTTAAGAGGATTTTTCTATAAATTCCCTTCAAACTGAATATAAAGGTAAGGGGGAATAAAACAGAACAAGTCCAATAAGAAAAAGCACTGTAAAAGAAGGACAAAAATCCAGCAATATATCTACCCCAATGTTTTTGACCACATATCTGAGAGAGAGAGAAAATAAGCACAACTTTTATGAGCATAGTAGCTGACTTGTAGGTAAATGGTAATCTAATCTTCAAATGATAGAAAATCAGGTCAGATCCACTAGGAGAAATTAGATATCCTGATGGAAGTTAGCAGTGAATGATCTCCTCTTGTACTTAACTGACGCTATTAAATAATGTTTCATTCATTCAACCTCAACAACGTTCACTTAAACTTTCAACAATGTATTAATGTGAGTTGAAAGCAAAATACTGATGTTAGCTGTGCAACCACAACCAGTTTCTCAAAAATGTAAACCTACCCTGGCAAGTCGCCAACAACATTGGGCCACATATTCATTCCCACTGTTCCATAAGAAAGATCAAAGACCTCCAGGCAGTAACTTATTGCTTTCAGCTACACACATTGAATAGATTACTGCAATAACAACCTCCCCCATTTGAATACTGATTTTTAAAAGTGCAACAACCCAATCCACATTGACATTTGCCTTGCCTACCTGTTTAGCTTTGCTAATTCAATCTTCTATTAAAAACAAGGCAAAATGGCATAATGTATCCCTTGTGGGAAAAGACTGGCTGTTTTTCCAGGAAATTGTGAATGAGATTTATCCAAAGATGAGAAAAATCAGACAGACAATGAAAACAACCCAAAGTGTTACAACAGTGTTGAAACTTTTATAATCACTGACAGTAATGCTGAAATGAAATTATTTAAAATAAATTGAGGTACTAGTCTTCAAAATATCACCCTGACCCATAGAGATTTACCAAAAAAAAAAAAGTAACATCAGCCTGCCAATTCAGTATATTCTATCTATATTGCTACATTCTAAACATACCCAGTTGTTTAGGAAAACCCAGCAAAGACTTGTTTACAGCAAGAAACATGCTTTTTAAAGTCATTTACCAATCTGAAATCATTTGAGAACTCTCTGCCCTGAGATATTTCAAGAAGGACAAGTTTGTTAATCATTTAGTCATGCTGGAATTCAATATCAGCAGCAGAATCAAGCCTTAAGCCCCTTCAAATTCTCAGATACCTTCCTAAATCCCTCATAGTATTGCAAAAGTCTTTTCCTGCTCTTACTGTGCACCAACAATTCCCATCAGTATTATGTGCACATGCACCATTTGTCACTGACACTCATCTGGAGACACAGACAGACATGCTCCACTGGAGGACTGATTTCCAGAAAAGAGAGATATTTGAAATGAGAAAAACAATCTACCCTGTGTGCTTTGATTGCCTATGGTCTGTGCACCATTTGAAAGAGAAGGAGAAAAGGGGGGGAGGTAGCAAACAAATTTTAATCCATAAAGTTAAATTAATATGTACAGCATTTTATTTTCAAATTTAATCATTTCCATTAAATTTAATTTACCTAATTGTTAATAAATTAGCAAACACATTTACAGCTAAATCACCTAATAATTGAATACTAATGAAAACTATTTAACTGCCTATTTTCATGTTGACCATCATGTACATTCATCAGGGTGAATAAACTACACCCAAGGCCTCTGGCTAGTATAACTGTACTTGCTATTTTTCACTCTCTTACCTGGATCCTCAAACTGTAAACAACTAAGTTCTTTTTTTCTTCCCTCAGGGTCACTCACAGTGGTTGCTGCAAACTATAAAGCAGCACAAAACATTTATGTCCAAGGGCAAGGAGATCACCGGCTCCAAAAAACCCAGACTGCATAAACTCCAAATGCAACTGCTTACTGATGCAATAGTAAAAGAACCTCTCCCACAAGTTCTTAGCTGAGGCTTCTAAGATCTGCCAGTTTTTAATATAAAGTCTGAAACTACGCTGGAAAATCTGGAGATGCTTTAGAAATGTTTTCACAGAGTGCCAGTGGGCCCTCTGTCCACAACCCCTCCTTCCCAGATCCCTTCTCCTTTTCCGTTTCTTCAAGGCAGAGCAATGTAGCCAGAGGCAGGGTTTCTTCCTGTGGAATGTACGGCCAATTACGTGTGAGTTCTTAAGGCACTCTAGGCTCCTTTAGTCTGGGGACCAAGGCTTCAAAATGAGGGTCTCTCCCTCCCCCACCATGATTCCAGCGATAACAATCTTACAATCCATTCTCTTTCCTCTATAAACACAACCCAATGACCTGCTTCCTTTTGTAACTAGTGCCAGACCCTGAGTTGATTTCATCTGCCACCTTTGCTAATCTCTAGCTTGACCTGAGTAACAACCATTTAAATCTGAACCCTGACTAAAATTATTTCTAGGTGCTACTTAGCAAAACAGTCCTGAAATCCTGCTTGGATTTGCCTGGTTTTACTCCTAAAGGCACTGGACTTTGGCTGTGTTCTTTAGAAACAACTGTTTCAATTCATGGTCTTCCCCCCCCCCCTCCTAGAATGAAAGACAAATAATTTTGCTTGATTTCCATTTAAATGGACATTAGCTATTTTAAACAGCTCTTTGTGGCTTAGTTGCCAATTAATTTAATAAAAGGAGCTGCCCTTGGGATACTAATGGGAAAGCATTTACTAGGAACCTGAATTGTGCCCTCAAACTTTGCCCCTAAAAATGAGCAAAGTTACAGACCTAGTCTTTGCTTACAGAGAATTTACTAACTAGTTGTGCCATCAACCCATCTTGTGACTGCCTAGGGCAAGTTGTGAAAATAGGAAGGGAACAATGCAAAGCACAAGTCAAAATAGGAAGGTATCCTGCTCAGAGGCAGGAGGCATGGTGGAGAAAGGCCTTTCTAATTCCCTGAGAGCCTTATTTTTAATCTGACACTCAGTAGGTCAGAGAACTTCAAACAGATTTGCCCACAGCTTCTCCTACTTTCTTTCTTCAGTCTAAGATCATATCTACCATCTGATAAACACAAGTCCTGAGGGAGGTCCAGCAAAATGTTTCAAACTGAGACATTTATATAAATAATGGTTCTGAAATCTGCCCCAAATGCCTTTAGTCTGCTAGTCATAGAAATATATGTGCATATGTGTACATATGTGTGTCATATGTATACACATACTCATATATGCATACACACACACCTGTGTGTGTGTGTGTATGGTGTCCCCAAAAATATATACACACTTCTATTAATTCCAATGGGTTAAATCTGAAAAGCAAGAAACATTAATCAAGCTATCAGCTGTTAAAGTGTGTATGCTTTTTGGGGAGACACCCTGTATATATGAGTATGTGTATGTAAACCCCTTTTCTAAATCACCTTTCAAACAAATTTTGAAACATGCAAAATGTTAAGAATACCTTTATTGTGACTGCCCTTCAGTACTTATAGATCCCACTTGTATTGCTGTCCAATAAAATTACACAGATAGTTATAGAGGTATTTATTTAGAAACACCACTGCTCTGAAATCGGCAAAATAGGCTCTTTTTTTTTGTTTTTACAATCTTCCCCGTGCCTTCATTTCTATAAGCATTTACAGTACCCACCTTAGCATGGCCAGGTAAAACTTCTGTAGGTTTTGTGGTAGGCATTTATTTAAATGAGTTTCTAATACAATGTGGTCATTATTGCCATCTTATCTTTAAATAAAATTTTCCATGCAATATACACTGAAAGTATATGTACTGAAAAAGTACAAAATTAAGATAGGGGAAATTAAAGTCAGGTTTTATAGAATACTAGAGGCCTGGTGCATGGATTCATGTACCAGTAAGATAAGATCCCTCGGCCTGGCCTGCGTTCTCTCGCAATCCAGGACCCCTCGGGGGATGTTGGAGAGCCAGTTTCGGCCCAATTCCCACAGGCCTCTAATATGCATATAAGGTCTTTGGTTAATGTCTTCCCACCCTCCCCACTTCTCTTTGAGATTTATCAATCTGTTCCATGTTTCCATGCCTGTGCATTGAGTGTCTGCCCCCTGGTGGTCAGTGTGCATCATAGCTACAGGCAAGTCAGCCAGTTGCTTAGGCTTTTATATAGATAGATAGATAAGGAGTTTAAGTTGAAGGACAAGAGCACAAAAGATAAGGCAATTAAAAGCAGATTGACATGTGTTCTAGACTCGAGACACTCAAATTCTGAACACTATCAAGTCTATAGGTAAGGTACTCATTACTGATATTCTTCCCTGAAAACCCCATCTCTCCCTTATTTGTATTCAATCTTGGCTTTCATTACTGAATTTCACTGGTCTGGACAAAATGTTGTTCTTCAACACTGTGGTCATAATATACTAATTGCTTCAGGTACGTGTTGCATGAGTTGTTAATTCTTGCTAAATGATCAAAGAAAGGTTGTCTTCTACTTTCTGGCTCTGTGTCAAAGATATGTTAAATGGTCTTTTAAATGTTTTAATTATTTAGTTCCTGAAATTACATTATACAATCCTTATGCAATAATTAATCTGTGGCTTTCAACAGTGATTAGTGAGGCTTTATTACGGTAATGATGGTTCATTCATAGATGAAGTTTATTAGGCCAAGCTCATTAAAATCCTAGAGTCAAGAAAAGTTTCCAGAGTGCTCCTCTAAAGGACTATATCCAGGGATAGAGCGAGAGCGAGAGGGAGAGAGAGAGAGAGAGAGAGAGAGAGAGAGAGAGAGAGAGAGAAAAAAAAAAAGAGGAGAGATGCTATATTTACCTAAATTTTCTTATAGTATATTACTATTATCATATATAACATATATACTCTCTCAACTAGCCGGTAGCATATACAGCTTGAATACACTGGACAAAGGGATGTTTTCTGTCCCAGGCAGGACTGAACAGGATCGCTTGACATTTCATCACACTACTCAGAATGAGGTCCTTTTCTACAGACTCAAGACCTTTATGTTACTGCCATCCTGTTAACCATCTCACTTTTCCTCACCTGATAGCTTTGTTCTCTTACAAAGGCCCATCACTATGTGAAAGTGGCAACACAATTAATTTTTTCAATAAAAGCCAAGTTATTTGCTCTCAAACATTCTGCAGTTCAGGAAATGTCAAAATGTCAGACCATGTAGGCTGAAATAAACTCTGCATTCTACTTCCAATCACTTCCTGTAGGGAAAAAATAGCAAGACATTCCTTGGAGAAAGCAGAGATACACAAAAGCACTCCAAAAATGTGGCTCAATGTCTTTCTTATCTGGTAAACATGTCATTATCAGTACCTCTCAATCTATTTGGAGTTAAAACATAACACCCTAGTGCTGCTTTAAGATCCTGTCACATCTCCAGAATTTGGTGTATGGGTATGTGTGTGGACATGATACATAACTCTCTGTACTTCCTTTTGGATTGTTTTTAACAATAACAACAATTTTAAATTTCCTTATTACAAAATACATGCACACCACACAATGTCTGGTATATGCTATATATTTATTCAATAAATAATTATGATATAATTTTAGAAAACTTAGAAAATACAGATAAAAAATAGACAATAACCCACCCATAATCCCACTATCTAGAGAGAACTAGTTGCCTGTTACCTATGATTCCAATCTGATTTCTGTGCATATTAAAGTCAATTTTTTAATTAAAATAGGATTAAACTGTATGTACCATATTGTCACTTAAAGTAAGTTGTCAATGTTTTCCAATGTGGTGACAAATTCTTTCACAACACCATTTTAAGAGCTCTACATTATCCCATCATATAGATGGCTCATAATTGAACCAACCTCTTAATGTTGGAGATTCAGCTTATTTCCAGTTTTTCACTTTTATTAGTGTCACAATGAGTTATCTTTATAACTAATTCTTTATGCACATACCTGTTTATTTCCTTACGATAAGTTCCTGGAAGTGCAAAAATGAAAATGCCCATCAATTGATAAACAGACAAATAAAGTGTGTATATCCACACAATGGGTATCTATATACACAAACACACATTTTTTAAAACATAAAAGTATACAACAGCTTCAACAGTCAATAAGATTACTGGTATTATTAGTACTTGCCTCTGAGGATCTTCTTATCTAAGACAAATTACATTGCTTTTTTTAGCTTCTCTCTACTATCTCTGAACAAAACAGCACAAAACCACTATTTTACTTCCCGAGAAAAACTTTTAAACACACACACAGGCAAAGCCTTCAGTGTATATTCTATTTTCCTCTTGGTGCCCTCTTCATCTCAAATCTTGTAATGAACTCATTTGTGCTCCTTCACTTTTCTCTGGTATGCTGCTCCCATGGGTACCTCCTAAGTGGTTCAAGCAAAGACCCATCATTGCTCAGCAGTGAGGGCAAGTTTGAGCCACAAGTCAAATACCTTCCTAAGACCTTTAACCTTGCTGAATGGGGTGGCAGAGTGATGAAAGCCATTCCGCATACCAGGAAGGTCTAATGTCAAAGTTTACAATCTGTCCAAACAGGATGCTTGAATTTTTTTCTACTAAATGGTGATCATGGTGGCTCAAAAGTAGTATTCCTCTGGTGACACCCTCAAGCCACCCCACACTAAAAGATAAGGAAGGTCAAACTGGAAAGAGGGAAATACTTGATCTGGCAAACAACCCTCAAATACTGCCTCTATGAATCCTTGGGGAGAAATGCCTTGGAAGTCCCTGTGAATAACTTTATATACCTCAGAGAGATATAAAAGAAATTGAACAGGCAGTGTTCACACAAGCAGCTAGTCAGGAAAATCACTGTCAGCAGGGGTGCAGGTCAGGTTAAGTAAAAGCCACAATTGTAAGACACCAGTCAAAAGCAACCAAAGGTTTATATGCATCTCTAATTACTTTATTTAGTACTAACCAAATATTTTTCAGGACCTGGTCTGTCATTATAATTTAAAGTGTCTATCATTTCTCAATAGTTTCAAAAGCCATTGTGATACCTGTGAGGTATTTGGGGGAAAACATTCCATTTTCCTGTAAGGTTTAGCCTTCTGTCTTTCAATATGATCTTTATTTTCTTTTAAAATATATTTTCATTGATTTCACAGAGATGAAAGGGGGGAGAGAGAGAGAGAGAGAGAGAGAAAGAGAGAGAGAGAGAGAAAGAGAGAAAGAGAGAGAGACCTCAATGATGGGAGTCATTGATCCACTGCCTCCTGTATGCCCCCCTACTGGAGATGGAATCTGCAACCCACATATACCCTATATATATTTAACAAATAATTATGATATAATTTTAGCAAACTTAGAAAATACAGATAAAAAAGAAGACAATAACCCACCCATAATCCCACTATCTACAGAGAACTAGTTTCCTGTTACCTATGATTCCAATCTGATTTCTATGCATATTAAAGCCAATTTTTTAATTAAAATGGGATTACACTGTATGTATTATATTGTCACTTAAAATAAGTTGTTAATGTTTTCTGATGTGGTGACAAATTCTTTCACAACACCATTTTAAGAGCTCTACATTATCCCATCATATAGATGGCTCATAACTGAACCAACCTCGGAATCAACTGGAATATGTCTTGGTTCATAGGTGGATACTCAACCACTGAGCCACACCAGCCAGGCAATATTATCTTCAGTCTATTTTTATAAGGCTTCATTCAAAGTACTTATTTTTTTAAAAAACCTGTTAATTATAGAATCAACCAATAAAGTAATGAGAGACAGGTTTCCAGCTCCTATGCAGTGACATCTTGTAGGAAAGTTATTTTATCCCAAAGTGAGTTAACCCTCTGAAAGCTTGACAATACCAATAAAAACACCCACTATCCAATCATACCAGGTGATGCAAAGGTAAAATGATGAAATTTTTGTTGGGAAGGGGGTAATCCTTGCCTACCCAACCTCACCCTCTTTCGGATATCTCCTTGAGAACATGATAGGTCTAATAAAAAGTCTCCATCTTTTGTTTTTACATTGCTTGTTCATGGGTCTCTGACCCTTGGAACTGCAAACACTTACCTCCAGAATTAGCTCAGAGGTCTCTCATGAGGTATACACAAGACAATCACAAGGCACATTTTTTTTCGTCTCACAAGGAAATAAGAGAATTTTTAAATTGTTCTCTCTTCAGTTTTTCTGTATCGACATTTTCTTCATCAAAATGTGTAAAATTCTGGGACTACCTTACATGCATGCAACTCTGATAATGCTTACCCAAGATTAAAATCATGGTTTTTTTCCTCTCTTTTTTTATGTTTGCATGGAAGGACCTTCTGTTGATGGAACTGTTTTAGTTCTCTAAACAGACAAGTTTCTAATGGGTTAGTTGCTGTGGGTGAAATGCATAGAAACATCTGAAGAAAAAGGGGGACACTGTAGTTACATGGAAATCAACTTCATACACTTGATTTAGGAACCTAAAGCATGCCTAGTTCAGTCAATCATTCTATCAACAAACATTTTCTGAGTTCCTTCTATGATCAGGCCCTATGCTAGGTGCTGAGGATACAAATGACACATGATCTGGGCCCTGGGAGTGTTCACAGCATAGCAGAGGCATCACCAGATAACTTGATCCCTATAGGTCTACTCCTGCAAAGAGTCCAACTTCTACTCAAAGAGACTAATTTTTTACTCCAGATAGGCTTGTGAATAAGGACTGCTGGTAAAAATTTTGCTACTTCCCTAAGGTAGCTTATTCCCTCTTTGGGCTGCTTAGACTGCTGGAAAGTTATTGCCTGGCTTGAGAAAACTGTCTTCCTATAACTCTCCTCCATTAACTCCAGTTTGCCTCTTTCCAAACCAAAGCCACGAAAAGACTAGTTTAATTCTTCTTTGACTTGAGAAACCTTCTGTGTGTGTTTTTTTTTTAATGATAAAAAGCATGGCCCCCTGAAACTCCAATTCCCAAGCTGAAAAGTTCAAGTTCTTTCAACATTTTCTCATAAAAAGTAATTCTGAGTCTTCCCATCTACAACCACCACCACTTTTTCCCTCTTTTAAGCTCCATGTAAATATGTAATTTTGTATCGATCTAAGGCATCACAGGACATTATGTCCCTAAACAAAATCAGACTCAAATGACATTTATGATACATCCATGTTTCCACACAGGATCTCATTTATTCTTCATAACAACTCCATGAGCTATTACACCTGTTTTCCAGATTAGGTGCTGGAGCTCAGAGACCACATAGTACAATCAGGATTCAAACCCAGATTTTCTTAACTCCAAATACAATACTTTCTTTGTGCACCTTTTAATGACTTTAGTAAATAGGATGCTATAGCTGGTCTACTCTGCCCACGTTTTTCCTTGCTACACAAATTGATTTTATAAAAGTTTTTCAAGTTGAAATTCTAAAAGGTCTAACTCATAGTACTCTCTTGATATACCAGGCTACTGTGGTATCCTGCCTATAGCAGCAGTCAGGGCAGGAAGGTTTTCCATCAAGTTCTGGCAGACTATAAGAAATCTCATAGCCTGAACAAGGGAGAGATGAGGTCACCTCAATTAATTCAATTTTAAGAAGAAAATATTGTAAAGTGGACATTACAATTCAAATATTTATAAAAATATAAATGGGGAAGGGGGCATGATCTTCCAGATGGTGCCAGGAAGCCCTGAGGCAAGTAAAATAACTAGGCTCATCTTTAGGCGCCTGACATCACTTTAGCCTCCAATAAACCTTGACACCCAAGTAGGACCATCAGGCAACCGCATAGTGGGAGGCCATTTATATTTCTGGCTTGCTATGAAAAGGAAGAAAAGAGTTTCCTGATCCAGATGTTGAAATGCTAAATTGTAACCTCCCCTTTGTAACCAATGAGTTTTCACAAAAACAGGTGGGTTTTGGACGATGAACATTTCCTCCCAGCATTTTTAATTAACTGGTTGTTAGATTTATTGGTCAGCTCAGTGGGAAATCAGAACTTACTAACTACTTGGGGGCTATTTTTATAGCCTTCTGGAGTTGGGTTGCCTTAGCATAGACACCTGGCACCATTCCTAAAAGTGGTTAGACCTGTATTTTACCATTTTAAACAGCAACTAGTGGTAGATTTGAGCATTCCACACATCTAGCTAGTAATCCAATATAATAAAGGTGCCTCTTTCCAGTCCTGCTTTGGCAATATATCATACACACCACCAGTTCATCCCTTCACAACCAGCAGCAGGTAAGAAGCAAAGGGAATATGGCTATAAGACAAAATAAGCTAAGTAAAACCTTGGAAGTAAGGGCCTGCATCCATCATCAATACATTTATAAGCTATAAAACCAGAATAAGTAGTTTCTGAACAAACGACAGTTGATCTTATCAACTCTAAATTCCCTGAATCCGTTTCAACTCATTTCCTCTTATCTTCTTTCAGAGGAAGTACTGTTGGGGAAGGCGGGGGGGGGGGGGTAGGAGGGGGATGTTCTTTTGCCATCAGAGATCTTTTCACAACATATATTAACCATTTCTGTGCAGATATTTGCGTGGCAAATTGTAAACCAATACCTATTTTGCAATAAAACTACCATAGCATTAAATTGATGTAACAGAGACAGAGATTCTATTTAGTCGAGTTTTGGTCATGCAGGCACTCAATTTAATGTGGGAGGTGAATTAAGTTCATCCTTGGGAAATCCAAGGGTAATGACTGAAACACAATTTGATTGAGCTCATTATCAACCAGGTGTGGTTTAAGGAGTTGATAGTTCAATCTATCACTGCTAAGTGCACAAGCCTGTTTGGGGGAGGAGTTTGTGAGAGCAGGTCAGACACTGCAACTTTTCAAAGGGCAAAAGACAATGTTTCTACACATCTGGCATTATGATGGACCAACCTAAATCCTGCCGAACCATGCAGGCCAGCTTAAGAGCCCGATAATTTTTCCTGGCTGCCCAAGGTTCCGGGGAGCTGGCAATCCCCTGGAGTCTAACAGTTGCTGTCTATAAGCAACTGGCCTATGCTGCCTGTTACAAGAGTCAACTTTTCATTTGTATATGTCTAGTCTTCTTAGCTAAGTAAACTGCTCGAAGGCACACACATGTTTTTTTGGTTGTTTTGTTTTATTTATTTATTTATTTATTTTTGTATTCTTCCCCAGGATATCTGACCTTGTTAAGTATTTGTAGATCGAGGTCTTCTGGATAAAAAGTTAACTTTTTAAATACACATTGCTGTATAGATATTTCTTACATTTGTTTGTCTCTGTAAATGGAATTCTGTATGTGAAACATAAACTATTTCATGGCTCTGGTTCATTACAATGAACATCAGTCATATACAGTGTGGTGCACAGAGCTGAGTGTGTGCTGACCTCATCATATCCCAAACCAACCTCAGCACATGTTATTGAACAGAGCCCTACTTCGCTGAGCCACATCTACCTTTCTACCGCCATCCTGCCTTCCCTTCTTCCTTCTTACACTGTTTCTTGCTACTCCCTTTATTCACACATCTCCTTTTTCTCTTTGTTGTTCTAGCACCTAAAGAGCCTGGCATTCACCGACACTACCAACCAGCTTTAGTACACATTTCTTCTGGTTGTCAGGGTGTATATTCCTTAAACTGTACATCATCAGTGTTCTTGAAGGAATCCCAGTCCACAAGACTATAAGCGTCTACGAAATAAAAACTAAGTCTGAACCATTATCATACGTAAATGCTACTTCCTACCTTCCATCACCACCCAAAGCCTAGTTCAAGGAATGTTCAATAAAAAAATGTAACAGAATTCCAAGATTCTAGATTGCTTGCAAGTTATTGGAAGATCCTGATTCTCTAGGTGGCTATTAAACAAATGATTTGACCAACAGTCTTGTGTTTATTAAATTCCATTTAAATTAAAGCACAGAAGCAAACCACATACATTGTAACCCTAGTACCAGTTTAAAATGGTCCCATCCTGTTTAAGGAGATACTGAGTTGATTTTTGGAGGAAACAGATCAAAACCACAGTCATGCAGCCAAAGCATGCACAGAGGAGAAAACTTTGTCCTCCAGGTGCACCCAGAACCCAATTCTCACTCCTCCACATACAAAGGGAACCAAAGGACTAGGCCATAACCAGAAGTGGAACATCAGAACCCTTTCAGAATCAAAGCGTCCATTGTCTAGGAAGATCCAGTGCTAATGTCCTTCGCCATAAATGGCAAACCTCCAACGTCCTCTAACTGAAAACGACTCGCCAGTGCTTTCACATACCTGTTCCGCCTTTACCCTTAAAAACCCACCTCAAAACCCTGAATCGAGGAGTTTGGTCTTTTGAGCATTAGCTTCCCATTCTCCTGGGTAGTGCCATTCATTATAAAATAGTCAGTCTTTCTCCACTGCGATTACCAATGTTTAGCGTTTGGCTCTGCTAGTGCCAATTGGATGAACTCTTCCTGTTCAGTAACAACGTGCCAATTTACCTATGGGAGCTGGTTCCTAGTATTCAGTTGGGTATTCTTCTAGCAGAGATTTCTTTGTTTTTCAGCACAAGGAAACTTCAATATCTGAATGCGAAATGTTGAATTTATATTTAAAAGACAGCAATCAATCAAACAATTACTGATACCTGGCAAATATAGGGGCCTGTGCAAAAAGTCTGTGAGGGGGAAAAAAAAGGTTTTCAAAAAAAGAGGCACAATCAAGCGGTGGTAGCAAGAGCAAAACAGCAACCCTGCCCACTTTTTCTTAAAAGTTAGAGGCCATCCAGACAGATTAGCTGTGGCGCCTGTGAAAATTCCAGATGTATGCACTTCACTCCATGTAGATCTATGGAATAAATAAAACAAAAGCACAAGGCTTCATCTTTAAAATTTTTACCAAGCTACATCTTCCAAGTTGAAAACCAATTTCCTTCTTGAATGCTCTTCCAACAAAATGACAGGGGGCAGCGGGGACTGATGTTAGGATGTAAGTTGCACCTAGTACGATTTAAAAAGTTCTCTAAGGGCTCCACATTTGCTGAAACCATCCCTCATGGAGATCCCTATGCTCAGCTGCAGTCTTTGTTCTTTTGGCTACCTGAGAGTGGGAGAGTCCCCACCACTGAGCAAAGCAATCTTCCGAACAAGCTCCAACTGAACTGGAGTTGGCAAAGAGCAAACTACTAAAGGCCCACCAAGCACCACCCAAAATCTGGGAAATTTTTCAGAAAACAGGATTCATTTTTTTAAGTAAATTATATTTTGTATTGTCCATCTCTCTTTCCTTGGAAGAGTATACTGTTAAACTCCTCATAAGAGAATCACATGGATTTTTGAGGACTTTCTGTTTCTGAAGCAGATCAAATAAAAGAAAGATTGTATTTCAGGTGAATGCAATATCATTTCGGTATAAAAATCCACCAAAAGAAACATTTCGAGATAGATGTATTTAAAGACATCTGAAATGCTACCTTTTGATTCAAAAATTAACTATGTCAAATAATTCTATTTTTAAGAGGGCAAAAAGAATTAGAACAAATTAACCTAAGTACATTTTTATACAAAGTATCAGCTTAATATTAGATTATTTTTTGTTTACTTTGGAAACATTCTCAAATACAAGCACCATTTTTTAAATTTCACCAAAGCAAATAATTTGCTCATTTTGGTGCATGGGACTATGCTCTAACCAACTGAGCTACCCAGCCAGGGCAAAGTCTTCCTTTTTTATATGTATGATTTGTAAGCATTTCTCACTCATTACAAACCTTTGAAAATACCATTTTAAATGTTTCACCATTCCCAATTATTCACTAGTAATAACAATGATACAACTAACCAAAGCCCCTTATAGATATGTTTTTGCACACATCTCTATTACTGAACAGAGACTTGTATCCCCCTTATAGTCTTTGGCAGAGAAAGAAAGATTTAACAGTGAGAAGCCAATAGGGGGAAGACTCACAACTCTCCTACTTCTCCACCTTCCTACTCTCCTCATTCTTCTTCTCCCCCTGTCCTAAATCTAGCTTTGGATTCTACCTGACCCTTACCCTGATGCACTGAGCAGAGTGGCTAAGATACATACAAGGTTGCAGTTAGAAGAGCAGGGAAATCACCTATGTCCTGGCCCACAGAGCTATGTGCTATCTGGCTGGTGGTTTCAGTGGCTGGGGCCACCAAACAAGCAGAGACTAATTTTCCAAGCCTGGCTCAGGATGGCAAAGGGACCACAATATCTCCACTCATGTAGCCCCTATGCCTTTGGTAACAGTCATGCCAGTGTTGAGGTACAGATACCCAAAGCAATCAAGAGGACAGAATAAGAAGTATAGCTGAAGTGTTTCGAATAACTCAGTGTAGTATAACCTTACAATTAAATTAATATTAACACTCTACTCAATATCCAGTTTATGTTTCCTGATGTATCTGACAATATTTTAATTAGTATTTGCTGAAACCTAGTACTAATCTCTCCTCTCCCCCACAATTTTTTTTTCTTTGACATCCTAGAGTCCTATGCTTCTTATATCATTTCTTCCTCTGGTCACAAACTACGTGACAACAGAATGTGTGTCACTGGAGCACATACATCTTGTTAATAAAGGAATTATTCTATAAAACATGGTCTCCCTCCTCAGAGCATTGCAAAATAATTGAGAAGCAAAAAGGAAAGTACGAGGAAGGGCTAGAGACTAATAAAATTAAGTGCTGAGACTATTGTCAGACTGGTAGTTAGGTGCTCTGAGAGGTCGGACACAGGAAAGAGACCAGTTTGAGATGGAGAAGGGGGAGGTTAAGTCTTAACTGTGAAAATGAATACTCTTTGGCTACAGAGAGATGGGGGGGCAGTGGCGGGGATGTTCTCAAGACTAGCAAAGCCACTGGAGGAAGCGTACCCCCACCAACAATCATTCTAGCATATCTAGCCCCACAGACTCAACTATTGTTCAGGAGGCAGGAGCCATTTAGGCAAAATGTGCTGGCGAGGTTACTGGCTCAAGTCTAGTTTATCACCAGAGTCTTTAAGAAACTGCTCAGATACTTCAAAGAGAAACCTAAGCTCTTGATGAAACAGCACTAAATAAGCAGCAATAAAAAGAGAAACTAACAAACACTGGGGCCTATATTGTATAAAAACAAAAATAAACAAAACTAGCCTTTTCCTGAAAGAAAGCTGACATCAAAGCGTAAATAGCTTCAAGGGTACCTTTCATTTGCTTTCTGACCATTTGTACATGACCTTATGGACATGGTAAAGAAAGCAAATTTACCACATCATCTTCACCCCATGGGGTACCATCTGCTCCTTTCAAAATAAATGTTTCCCCTGTCCTCACCCAGCACCAATGTTTTACATGTTGAAATATCAGCAGACACTTATTCTTAAGCCATTTTATTTAAAAAAAAAAAACAGACTTTGGGAAATCATGTAATCAAAGCCCCACTTCATAGGAAGTTAGAACAATGGAAAGGGTGCTTCTACTACTGAGATTTGCCAATGTATTTTACACATACTGGGGGGAAGTTTTCATAAACTTGTGCTGTCTGTGCCATATTTCATTCCAATCGAATTCTTTCTGAATTTTCCTATCTCCACCTATTTTGAGATAATAGACCCACTGGCTATTCCCCACTGACATACTCTACAGGTTCCAATGGAGTTATCTGCAGGCAAATGACCAAGTTATTAACACTTGCCAGACCAATGCAAATGTAAAGATAAGGGTAATTGAGGTGACGAAGCTTTGAAGTACATAGCTTTCTTTCAAGTTACCTACCCAGATTCCCATTTAAGAATGCTCATCCAAGAGAGATCACACCTTCATGCTTCATTTAATTGCAACATTTTGAAATAAAAAATAAAACAAGAAAAGAAAATGCATATCAAATCCATTCTCAAAGACTCTCCATGCTTTGGTTCTGTAGAAATGTCAATCTAATGCTGTACGGAATTTTCATTTAGCAGAGATTTGGGGTAAAATGCAAGGGAATTGACTGGTTATGAAGAACAGTTTGCTGCACACTGAAACAGAAATTAGGTGATTCAAGAAAATATGAATGGTAATATTTAAAGTAAGAGGAAGAGAAAGCATGGGAGAATAGAGAAAAAAGACTAAAAATATTGGTAAGGAAAAGAAGAGTAATTACTTTCATCTTCTTAACAGGGTGGTCCTTATTATCCTTAACATGCAATATACATGAAAGCAGAGGAGAAAATTAACCCCACATACATAGATATACAAGCTGAGCAGAGCGCAAAGTTACAAAAAGTAAAGTCATCAAATGTGAATGTGTATAAGAACTTTACTTTCTTCAAACCTAGACTCTCTTCAACCATTCTGAACACTCTCACCAAAACCAAATCTGTTATTTACCCCTGGTAAATGCTGATTCCCCCCATGCCCACATTGTAATAAAACTTAGTACTATTCAGTTTTCTTAAGTCTGCAAGTGTCCTTTTTGTAATCGGGAAAACAATTTAAAAATGGTGAGGCAAGTGACTCAGGAACCAATAATCTATATTATTAGAGAAAGAGAAGGAGACAGCCTGCATTAATATGTAGCCTACAATGAAATTTTCATCCAATGTGCCTGTAAACATGTCTTCTTTGTATAATGGAAACTGTGTGTCAAATTAAACAATGGATATTGGGAAAGCTACTAGTAATTTTGATAGAAGAAAATTGGACAAGAATTGAATGTTTAGAGTTGTGGCTTAGTGCAAGTTACTTGTAATGGATAATTTTTACAATACAAAGAGGTCTGATGGCTAGAACTTTGATACATCTAAGCAATATCTAAATATCCATTAGAACAGATTTTGATTTAACAAAATAATACCTGATGATATCCAGGTTCTTCCAGTATATGTCAAGCCAACACTCTTATTCATTTGCAATCAGTCTCTCATTCTCCCCCCCTCCCCTCCAGGAGTCAGTCCTTCAAGGCACTTTTTCAACTCCATTTGCAAAAAGTGCCTGGCTCTTAACTTGGAATGCTGACCTTTTTTCTTCTTAAGAGTTGTGTCACCTTTTAGTTGTGATATTCATGAACATGCCCTTAATCTAAGTGTTCAGAATGTCTATTTACATGTGTGTGTTTTTTTCAATTAAATGAACTAAAATTAATTTTAATCAAATTTAGCAATAAATAAAGTTTGGTCTGATGATGTTTGGGTTCCTCCCCCCTCACAACTTCAGAATGCCTTTGATATACTCAGTGATAACACAAGGGTATTAGAGACCTGGACTCTACTGGTCTATTTCTATACATAATGGGGTACACTGTAAACTGTCTTTAATATAGAAATGCTTTTTAAAAATTTTTAGAAAATGCAAAAACAAGACCAAATGCAAAAATAATTAATCATCTCACACTGAAAAACAGCCACTGTTGACATTTTAGTATAAGACTTTCCAAGATTTTTTTCTGTACAGATTTAAGCTTACTTATTTTCACATGGTTTTATCATCCTACATACACAGCTTTATACCCTGTAGAAGCTACAAACTATAATGACTTTATAACATTCTATCAAATGAACATATCACACTTTATCTAACCATTTACTCCTCTTTATTAAATATTTTATTGTTTCCAATTTTTTGTTCTCAGAAAAGAACCTCTGCTCATAAGTCTTTTTTTTCTGGATTCAGTATGGCTTTCATAGGAGACAGTTCCAGAAGTAGAATTATTGAATCAAACCATGAATATTTTCAGGCCCTTGATAATACATATTGCCAACTTGCTATTACAAAAGGCTTATTCCAGAAATGGATGAGTGTGTCCATTTGATGAAATACTAATCTGTGAGTAAAACATACATATATTATCAAATTATCATCATTTGCATCTCCTTGATACTAGTGCCAGAGTTTTAAGTCATTTTTTAAAATGCTCCTTTTAGAGAGAATGCTTTTTAAGATTTCTGTTACAGCAGACACGTAAATCTAGTATCTGGTCCTAGCAGAGGCCAAAAGAATAGGAGGGGGAAAAAAGAACCATTTTAAAACGTTTAGGGACTTCAAGCTTCTTTTTTGTTCCATTACTTAATGACTATAGATTCCAGGAACTATAGTTCTTTATCAGTTTTCCCCAGCTGCACATAAGGCTCTCAAACTTGGAAAATTCACTCGCTCATTCTCTAAGCATTGTTGAGGACCCACCCTGTATCAAGCTCACTGCTGGGCCCCACAGATGTCACAATACACACAGAAACCCTATCTGTTTTAACAAAGCCCTAGTCTAGTGGGAAAAGCATGAGGATTGTCCAGAGGAGTGTGGAAGTACATAGTAAGGGAACCTAACAAAGACTTAAAGGATCGATGCTGATGCCTAAAGCAAAAGCTAAATCTCTCCAGTCCTTTCAACCATTTCTCATGTTATATGATTTTCAGACCCATCCTGGTCACTATCTTCTGGATATACTCAACTTTGTCAATGTTAGTAAAATGTGGTGACTATAATTGAACATAATACTCCAGATGTGGTCTGATCAGCACACATGCTTCTAATACAACCTAAAATTGTTTTTGCTTTAAAAAAAATAAGCTATACCACATTGTTGGCTCATATTAAACTTGTGATCAACTAAATCCCCAAGAATTTTTACATAAACTGCTGCCAAGTCACATCTCTCATATCCTGTACATATGCAATTTTTTAAAGCTAAATTCAAGATTTTACATCTATCACTGTTAAATTTCATCTTGTAGGTTTTGACCTAGAGTTCCTACAAGTTGAGGTCATTTTAAATCTGGATTCTGTCATCCTATATATTAAAATACGCCACCCAGCTTTGTGTTATCTGCAAAGTAAAAGGCCTGTTTTTGTGATCAACTATGATCAAGAATCTGTTTCTTTAGGGTGGGAACAGGATATGGACATGAACTTTGTATTCTTTTTAAAAACATATTTTTATTGATTTTTAGAGCAAGAAAGAGAAACATTGATGTGAGAGCAGAACATCGGTTTGCTACCTCCTGCCTGCCCCCAACCGGGGATCCAGCCCATAATCCGAGCATGTGCCCTGAATTGGAATCGAACCAGCAACCTTTCATTGTATGAAACTAGACACCCAACAACTGAGCCACAATACTTTATATTGTTCACAGTGTTAAGTAGGGTGCCTTTCACATAGTAGGTGCTCAGTATCTGTTAAATAAATGACCAGGTAGAACCAAAAATAGTCTTATGGTCATTCTTTAAAAACATCTTCCTCCAGGCTTACACTGAATAAGTGCTCAGCCAGCTGTGAATTTGCCTAATAACTAGTTATGCAGTCAAATTTCACAACTTTATAAACAAGGATATTACAGAAAACTCTCAAGTGTTTTACTAAAAACCAGACATCCTATATTTATATTTGACAGTTTAGCATGGGGGTTTTAATATGGACATCGTGATGTAGCCAAAACAAAAACAAACTACTAGAGGCTTTGTATCATTTCCTGCAATCCTGACCCAGATTATGGGGGACTTTTACTTTCTACCTTCTTTAATATGAATATTTTTTAATATACAGTTCTTTTGGCCTTTATTTTTTATATTTCAGAAAAGTTTAGAAATAGTTGTACATTAAAAATGTATTGTTAAATGAAAAATTCATACATTTATAATTAGGAAAAAAATATACTTTTTAAGTGTTTTTATTGTGAAAGAGGATAGACCTTGAAGAAGCCTACCAGTCCTGTTCTCTCAAAGCATCATTTCAAGCTTCACAATTTTTGAAATAGTAGATACATATTACTTTTCCATAGTTTTTTACATGGAATATTAATTAGCGAACTCACATTCACCGATTTGAGGATTCCCAGTGAAGCCTGGGTCTGAGAGTATGAGACTATACTGCGATCCAAATATCCTTTCCCACTCTATTCTTTTCCCTTGAAAATTGGGAGTCAGAGATTTTAAAATAGAGACTACTCAAAAAATAAGAGAATTCTTAGAGAATAAGCAGTAACATGCCCAGAATGATTAATGGCCTTCCAAAGATGAGCACGTGTGGGAAATACATGACTCCTGGTGATGTGTGCTTTGCCTGCCAGATTGACTCCCACCCCATCCTTCATCCCATCTCTGAGTTTTACCCCAACCAAGATGCCCATTCCATCCTTGACCCCCTACTTCTATCTCATCTATGAGGCAGGACTGTTTTTCACGTTACTTGGAAATTTTTAAAAAGTAGCTAAATATTTAAGTAGTTTGTTTTAGAGGCTGCTGCATAAGTCCCCCCGCCCCATGTTAAAATAGTCTCATCAAAAAGTTCCCAGCATGTCCAGCTGTTGTTGCCCAATGGTTGAGTGTTGACCCATGCACCAAGAGGTCACTGGTTCGATTCCCTGTCAGGGCACATGCCCAAGTTGCAGGCTCGATCCCTAGTAGGAAGCAGCTGATTAATGATTCTTTCTCAGCATTGATGTTTCTATCTCTCTCTCACTCTTCCTTCCTCTAACTCTAAAATCTGTAAAAACATTTTTAAAAGTTCCTAGCATCAAAACAGCTGATCAAAGCAAGTATGTCAAAATATCATATAACCACCTATATGGTACAATGAAATAGGTAACTAGGAGTTGGAAGAATTGAATACCGGTACCAATTCCTACCAATTGTCTGGTAGAATTTGGTAATTCTGTTCCTAACTTAATCCTGTCTTCTCTGTAACTGGAAAGTTTGGATATTCACAGTTCCTTCTCAAGCTAAGATTCTCAGACTATCTGGTGCTGTTATTTCATTATTTTCTATTGTATTTACCTTGCCTTTAAGAATTTCTGGATCAAGGATCATGTATCATACTTCCACGGAAGACATCACACAATATGAGCACATAGTAGGCACTTGCAACCATTTTTCAATTGAATTAATTTCCAATTTGTGAGTGAAACTGGCTGTAATTGAGCTTGTATTCAATAATTTTACTCTGAGGAGCATGGGACAGCACAGGTAACCTTGGCTGCTGATAGCATAAGGCCAAACTCTTTGCTTGTAGGGCATAACATTTACAGGGATGGCTCAAGAAAATATTTAGCCCTCCAAATGGGTCTAATGCTAAGTCCTCCATGATTCACTGTGGCCAGATGGAGTGATGCTTCCTAGTGACCATTTTTCAACTTCATCCCCTCCCCACTGCTCTTGACCCAATTGGTATGTGCTAAGCCAAAGGTGAAAATTACTCTCTATACTGTAGTGCAAGGAGGAGAAAAATGGCCGGGCTGGTGAGATATTAATATTTTACATTTTAGAATATAGCTTTTCATAAAATACAAGCATTTCAGTGACTTTTTTCAAATTAGAGTTTACCCTTATCAAACTTTTATTTATGCTAACCACCCCCAAGGAACATGTCTTAATAAGTCAGAACATCTTAATCTTTATTTTGTTAAGGTAACACATTCATTCTGCAAATTTTAATTGAACCTCAAGTACATGCTCAGCACTGTGCTAGCTGTGGACAAGTATATATGAATGCAGTACTTATAGGACAAATTTACACGTTTGTTCAACTAGATACAGGTTGAAACCTGGAAAACACATTAGCCTTTTATCTTCTTTTCATGACAATGATTAAGTACCTAGCTTCTCAGATTTTGCTTGAAATAAGGCATGTTCTAATTTGTTTATTAAGAAGACAATTCACCAGGCAGTGCCCTCAGCTGTCCCAGATCTGTCTCTTGCCTCAACAGTGTTTGGACGGAACAGACCCAGGGACATCCCTCCTTCCAGCCTCTGGCCACTCTCCTGTGTCTTATCCAGTCACCATCTACAGAACCACTTCCAGGACCAGACAACACACCATTTGTTTGTTTTTTTAAAAGATCTTAACTTCTTATTGCTAAACAATCACGAGCTCCCAAATTCATCAGAATTATTCCACTGAGGTGGAGGCGGAAGTCAACCACCTGGCCAACCTGCATATGTGGGCCCCCTACACCTACCTCTCTCTGGGCTTCTATTTCAACCTGAAGTCCTCTCCCATGCACTGGACCAAATGAAACAATAAAGCTTTTTACAGCGAAAAAGAAGAAGAATGAGAAGGAC
>PVJC01001245.1:0-97714 GCA_004026665.1 Murina feae
TGAGAGGGCACAGGCCGGGCTGAGGGACTCCCTCCACCCCGAGTGCACAAATTTTTGTGCACCGGGCCCCTCGTATTGTAATAATCATGTATGATGTCAGATAGATCTAGACTTATTGAGTATGTCATAAGGTATATAAATGTCTAATCACTATGCTGTATACCTGAAACTAATGTAATTTGTATGTCAACTATAATTAAAAAGTAAAATTTAAAAATAAATAAATAGATGAAATATTCTCAGTGTAAACTGTCATCTGAAATACCACTAAATGAATCATGAACATTAAACACATGGGAATTAGATTGAAAAATTAATCTGTGATGGAGAATTACATCATTTATCCCAAATAGCACTTGGTATATATGTCTGTTATCTAACACTCTCCTGCACATCACTGGATGAACTGCTTCAAGACCTGCCCAGCACTTTGTCCTTTTCCTTTTGATGCATCATAGGCTGAAGGCCAGGTCCATCCCTACCACGGGTGTAATCTGAGGGAGGAGCACAAATCTAGGCCAACATATCATATGTCTAAATATTTAAAAGTTATACAGTATGTCTAAAAGTTACAAAAGTGACACAAAACTAGCACTTTTAATTTAATTTTATTTTTTGTTAATCTTCACCCAGTGATATATTTCTCTTTTTTTAATATATATTTTATTGATTTTTTACAGAGAGGAAGGGAGAGAGATAGAGAGTTAGAAACATCGATGAGAGAGAAACATCGATCAGCTGCCTCCTGCACACCTCCCACTGGGGAAGTGCCCGCAACCAAGGTACACGCCCTTGACCGGAACCGAACCTGGGACCTTTCAGTCCACAGGCCGACGCTCTATCCACTGAACCAAACTGGTTAGGGCCCAACGATATATTTCCATTGATTTTTTAAAGAGAGTGGAGGGGACAGAGAGAGACACACAGAGAGAAACATCAATGTGAAAGAGACACATCAACTGGTTGCCTCCCACTCGTGGCCCGGGGGTTGGGGATTGAGCCTGCACCCGAGGTATGTGCCCTTGACTAGAATCGAACCCAGGACGCTTTAGTCTAAAAGGCATAGTTTTTACATGACTGAAAGCAAAATATATTTTAAAAATGACAGAATTCAGTCATTCTTGCTGATATTTTGTTGCTGTGCTGCTGATGTTTGAATGAATAATAAAATATGTGTAATTCATAAATCATATATTTATATACTAATTTTTTTCTTGCCTTCCTTTTGGCAAAGTTATATTGTTTTATTTTTTAAGTTTTATTTAAGCAAAATCCACACAACATAAAATTAACTATTTCTAAAGTGAACAGTTATTGGCACATCTAGCAGTCCATTCACAATGCTGTGCAACCATCATCCTATCTATTTCCAAATCCTTTTCATTACCCGCAAATAAAATCCCATATCCATTAAGGACTTACTTCTCACTTCTCACACCCCAACCTCTGGCAACAATGAACAAAATTATATTGTAATAATTAAGATTTTCACAATTTTTATTCTAACATGTTAAATGTAAAATAGTAATCAAAATATATAAAATTTGAAAACATTTTCATCAAAACATAGTTTTCACATATATTAAAAAATTAAAAAATAAGCCAGAGAAAGATAAATATCACATGATCTCACTCATTTGTGGACTATAATGAACAACATAAACTGATGAACAAAAACAGATCCAGAGACAGAGAAGCATTAATCAGACCATCAAACCTGAGGGAAGGTAGGGGCGGGTGGAGGTATGGGGAAGAGATCAACCAAAGGACTTGAATGCATGCCTATAAGCCTAACCAATGGACACAGACAACAGGGAGGGTGAGGACATGAGTGGGGGGGGAGGGGGTGGAGAGGGGCAATGGGGGGATAAGGACACATATGTAATACCTTAATCAATAAAGAGAGAAAAGTTATTTGTCTTCTACAATGTTAAAATTACATATTAAAATTAAAAGACAAATTTTAGATTACAATGACTGCCCTGGCCAGGTGGCTCAGTTGGTTTGAAGCATCATCTCATACACCAAAATCTTGCGGGCTTGTTTCCTGGTGAGGGCACATAACTAGGTTGAGGGTTTAATCCTACTTTTCCATGGAATCTTTGACTTTCTACCCAATATAAGTAACTGGCTTATGGGGAGGGGGAGAGCAGATTTTTATGGAGGACCTGCTGCTCTCTCATAATGGCAGCAGTATTGGAATAAACATTCACATATGATTCAACCCTGTCTCTGCTTAATTGGCTCAAGCAGTGACGGGCAGCCCAGACCTCTTGGCTATCCAGTTACAAGAGCAGTTTATGGAGAGTAGTCGTGTCCTAGGCCGTTACCTTCCCTGACAAAGGTCAATCGTTACCTTACCTGAACCTGTCTATTGTCTTTTTGTATCTATAATAATACATCACATTGGAATGTGAAAGTAATTTTCCTTTTCCTGGAACCCGCCAAGCACTGCTCTGTGCGTACAGTTAACGGTTGACTGTTAGCTATCCTGCACCCACCTAAAAGAAGTGTGTGTCCATCATTTTACTTTTTATCCCAGAGGTCTTGCTCCAGCCCCCGCTTTGTTTTCTCCCACTTCCCTAACCTATCGCCAACAGATGTCATCTAACCCACTTAAGGATCCTCTTTTGAGTGTAACATAAAACAAGGTGCAAAACTGCCATTCCCTGGAGCATTATCTCAATCCATTGAGATTCTGCTTCCCAGCATTTTGTTTTGCAGTTTGGCTCAAATAAACTAAAAAAAAAAATTTTTTTTCCCAGGTTTGAATGTTTCTTACGTTAACACATGAAATAGTGGTGAATTTTGCCAAATGCCTTTCCTGCATCTATTGAGATATGTGGCTCCCCACTCCTTTAACCAGGGTCATACTCTATTAGTGTGACACTAGTTAATTTTCAGATGTTAAGCCAACATTGCACTTCTGGGATAAATCCCATTGGTCACTAATAAAATGGAAATGGGCTCAGAATTTCCGTTTAGAACAGGTTAGGCTAGGTGATGAGTTAGTAAGGCTCATGGAATGTATATAACAGTGGATTTAACTACTAGAGTATTCCAGTCTCCGTTGAGAACAGGTCAGAGACTTTACTAATATGACATTACAATAGGATTGTGTTGCTGGGAAAAACCTTTTGCACAAACATTTTGCTGAAGTGTCAAGTGAAGGACCCAATATTTTGCCCCCCTGACGCTGCCTTTTGGGGATACTGATTTTAAACTGTTTACTAAGAAACAAAAGACTCAGAAAGAACATTTGACCCTCCCCCTTTCCAGCCCTAGTGATTCTGACAAACAAAACTGCGTCAGGAAGGAGCGTTTAGGATGTCACCTTAGCCTAATTTGAATTAAGTATGGTAAGTAAGAGAGCGGCAGAAGGCACCAGCTAGCTGGGTACCCCCTGAGTCTCATTGTTTCTGACTTGCTTAGCAGGGATATGTCTGTGATATATGTTTTCCTCTTCCTCAACTACCTGTTAATTGCCCATTATTATTTTGAAATCTAATACCCTGTTCCCCCACTTTCTCCTTTTTACAAAAATGTCTTATATACCAATTGTTTCATTGTCTTTGGAATTTTCATACTTATATGAATTCCCCATGTGCATGTATTAAAATTTGCTTTTTCTTTTGTTAATCTGTCTCTGTTAATTTGATTATTAGTATTTTAGCCCCACCCAACAAAGCTGATATATATATGAATGAATATTTGTAAAACATGCACATCTTTTTTCTATTATTCATTTCCTGTCTAATGATGTAGGCCAAGGAAGTATCTATGTGAATTAAAACTAAATAAGTTTCTAATTTTATTGATTTATTATTCCTTCTGAACTTTCAATGGTACCGGTGACTAGTTTTTAAAATACAGATATTATGAACTTTATGGTATCGTTTGCAAAGCTTATGACATTTAAGTTAGACTTTATACACCACCCCTTTTGTCTTCCTAATATGACAATCTGAAAAGTTGTTTAAATAAGATATAGCTTGGAGCTTGCCCTCTTGTAATGGCATTAATGGTGTTTTGAATGTTCCACCTGTGTTTAGAACTGCAGACTTAATTTTTGTGTGGCTGTAAGATAGACTTTCCTTTACAACTGTTGGAATCGCTATACTCAACAAAAGAATATTCACTGTTTCTTGCTAAAGTTAAGTTCATAAAAAAAATAAAGCAGAACTTGAAAAATAGAAAATGTTCCTTCCCTTTTCTGTTTCCACAAAACGACAAGAGTATCAATGAAGTGACAAATGCATGCACAGTGCCAGTTTCATCACAGGATTTCGCTATTTCAGAAATGCAGGTGCAGGTTAATGTGTCTTTAGATTTATATTTCGAGATGAAATTTTAACACTACAATACCCTTGATATATAATAAGATATAAATAATATTCAGCTGTTATGTTTCATGCTGAAATTAATCCACAGATTCTCATTATTTATCATTCCTTTCTAACTATACAAATCTATAACTCTTAAACAGATAAGATCTCTTTCATTTACTTTGAGACTTCAATTGTAGCAGAATTAATAAATTCATTCTTTGCCTCACTTCAGTGGTCTATTATAATATTTATTTGACATATTTTAAGCCCCTTCCTAATTCCAATAAAAGGCTCTTTAGAAATAATAAAAACAAAATAAGTGTATTATATTCACATCCCTGATTATATTCCAGGTTTACCATTAAAGCCAATGAGTCATTTATACGTACTTTTAATAAAACTAAATTCTGCTGACAGTACTTTCCTCCTACTTTCATTTTATGATGGAAAAACCTTGTAGCCACTTTTCCCAAAGTCTGTGTTTCAAAGCATTCGAGTTATACAGGATATGATGGGTTTTAGCCAAAATTAGGGGAGACAGGATTTAATGAGCAAGTGTATTTGGGAGATTCTAAGTTAACACAAGGCAGGGAGTTTTTGCCTCTTTGGTACAACATTTTCAGGGGTTTTGATATGCTAATGAAAACTGTGACTTTCTAAAAAGGTCATAAGCTCTAAAACTTTCCCCAAATATTGGAGATCATAAAATCATTCAAAAGTTATTTTTAAAAGATGAAAACAAGTCTTATCAGATTAATCTTCAAGTTCCCTTTCTGTTGAGATATTGAAATCAATCTTAAACACATCAATTAAGAAATAACAAAATTACAAAAATACACAACAGGATTTTATACATCCATCAGAAATAATTCTTTAAAAGATTTTTTTAATGGTATGGAGACATGCTACTGATATAATAATATTGAGTAAAAATAATACATAATTATATAAATTTTGGCAATATTACTGAAAGTTATTGAAAATCACCATACAATTTGTTAGAAAATTACTGAAAGGAAATATACATAGAGAAAAAAAATGGCCATGGCTGATTTTTTTCTTCCTTGTATTTTTCTATAAATTTCACTTTTAAAATATTAACATGCACTAGTTTTATAATATGAAGATAGTTAGAGCTTTCCCCTTTATCACTGTACATTGTCAGCCAGCCATTGTTCTAATCTGAACTATTTTAATTGACTCTTTATTTTCCCTTTACTTCAAACCAATCCTACATATCAGGGGTCAGCAAACTATGACCCAATTGGGACACTGCCTGATTATATAAATAAAGTCTTATCAGAATACAGTTATGTCCATTTGTTTATATGTCTATGGTTGCTTTTGCTCTATGCTGTAAAGTTGAGTAGTGGTGACAAAGACCGTATAGCCCGCAAACCCTAAAATATTACTATGTCACAGGACTAGGACTAAGGAGGCAAATAAGGCCCCCAGGGTACCTTCACCAGGAGAGGCACTCACTCTCAGAGTAATCATGTGCTTAGACCTGCGCAGTAGTGAACTGACCATTAGATGCTGAGGTCAGTTTGGGCCTGTGAGGAACAGAGGCAAAGAAAGAAGTACATATGCAAGAGATTAGTGAAGAGTAAGGGAAGTGCCTGTGAAGAGTAAAGGGAAGAAGGAGCAGGAGAGTAGGTGTGTGTGTGTGTGTGTGGGGGGGGGGTGTCAGTAGGTCAATATGCAGGTTTGACTCCTGTCAAAGGAGAGGGGGACACAGCACCCATTAGGAGCAGCCTCAGAGTACAGTGCTGTCCCGCCAGAGGCCCAGCCTGACCAATGGGGAGCGCGAGAGCAAAGGTGACAGTAGAGGAGAGCCCCACACTGAGCAGGAACGGCCTGAATTTAACACTCCTGCCTCGGTGTGAGCACCATGGGGGTCCACAGGTTCCACAACTAGAGGCTGCCAGTTGAATATATGCTGCACAGAGAGTTCGTTTGAAGCGGCATCTGGGCAGCACTCCTCCATGGCCACCACAGTGCTTATTAATATTTACTTATGAGGCTGGGGTATATGCTAAACATGGCAGTTATTTTCCCCAAATCGTCACACACCCCAGCTTTTTGGCTTGGAGAAGACTGACTCCATTTTGGACCAAGGCAGTCAGGGATGGGTCATCCCGGTGCCATAGTGATCGGGACACAGATGGTTCCATCAGAATGAGTTTAGGACCTTTATTTAGTGGGTAGAGTTAGTGGAAGGTTCTGTCTCCTTGGATGTGAACAAGAAAGCGTGTAACCCTGGTTGATGCTGGTAGTCTGTATTAGTCAAGAGTGCACTCAGCTAAAAGTAAGCTGGTAGGGTTGCTGAAGGAGGAATGCATGAGGCAAAGTGGTGAGGGATTATGACTTTATTAGGTCATCTGGATACCAGAGGGGCTGAGCCCCAAAATGGCATCAGCACCCAGGGACGGGGAGCCAGAGTCTTTAAGGACTCTAGGTGGGCTTTTTCTGGGTGGAGGATTCTCTGAGCGGGTCCTGAGGGGAAACGTGATGGTCTTAGCAAGTAGAATGTGGTCTAAGCAAAAGGGAATGTTGGTTGGGAAGTGGTCTAAAGATCAGTTCCCAGGGGAGAAGGTATTGATTCAATGATTTAGATGCAATTGTTTGAGCAGACCTAACATTAACTCAAAGCACCTGATTACAGTATTTATTATCCTTAAAGAACAAGAAGATTGGAGTTGAGAGTTTGCTGACATTAGTTCAGTGGTTTTGAAGCAACATCTCCATGAGTCACACTTGAGCCTTATTATCGCAGCAGCTTCATCCTCACAATTCATATTCAGCACCAGGGAGCAGGGGAGGGCATTATTTCTCTCCCCATGCCTTCCTTCCATCAGAGATGACCAAGTGTCATTCTCAGACACCCCAAACCAGGAGTGGGTTACACACCTACTTCTAAACCAGACCTAGGACCCACTTTGCCTGAGATCAAGGAATCACTGTTACACACAAAACAAAGTAGGATCGCCCTGACCAGTTTGGCTCAATGGATAGAGCGGAGGTCTGCGGACTGAAAGGACCCAGGTTCAATTCCAGTCAAGGGCATGTACCTTGGTTGCGGGCACATCCCAAGTGGGGGGTGTGCAGGAGGCAGCTGATCGATGTTTCTCTTTCATTGAGGTTTCTAACTCTCTATCCCTCTCCCTTCCTCTCTGTAAAATAATCAATAAAATATATTTAAAAAAACAAACAAACAAAAACAAAGTAGGGTCCTACCTAGTGTGGAGGTGCCAAGGGGAGGGAAACGGCTACTGGAAGGACAAGAGCAGGACTAGCCACTTAGTGATCTTACAAGGCCAGAGAGAAAAAGCTAGAGCTGAAAAATCATGCAGAAATGGAGCCACAGCGCCAATCAAACCACACTGGAAGCTCCCTCTGCCTAAGGAGATTTCTGCTACGGGAATCGGTCTCACCTTTGCTGGTTGCGTCAGTTTGAACTGGTTTTCTCTTTCTTACAATAAAGACTCCTAGTTGACTGACGGGAAGAGAAGTTTCTTTATTTTGAGACTTTCCTAGACAGAGTAGCAGTGTTGAAAATAAACTAAGGGAGTTGGGTTGTATTAATTAAGCTACCTTTGGTTGTAAGTTAACCAAAAAAATCCCTAACACAGAGACGGGTAACTGGAAATGTAAAAGCAGGGCAGACTTCGACAGCCAGCAGCTTAAGGACATGATCCAGCACTGAGGTTCCCTCTGTCTCTCCTCTCTGCCATCAGCATCATCTGTGGCCCAGGGCAAACATGGGTGAAGCTACACCCAGTAGGAGACAGAGAGAGCACAGAGTCTGGTTCTTTCCGTTTGATAGGTTCAGTCTGCGTCAACAACCCATGAGGTAAATGCCTGTGTGGAGGAGCAGCAGGGATGAGATTTGGGAATAGCTGATATGTACACACATGCACACACATACGTACAGATATCTATGCAGCTAGTAACTGCTTCTTCAGTTTATAATAAATCTAGTCTTAAGTACTTCTTAAGTACTGGTTCCATCATAATTCCATAGATTGGTAGTAGCTGCTAAGTGTTTACCACATGCTTGTCATGCTCCTGGCCATCTTTACATGCACTATCTCATTAAATCCTCACAACTGCAACAGCCTTTTGAGACTTTTTTTTTATTTTTATCATCCCTGCTTTATAGAGGAAACAACTGAAGGCGGAGAAATGTTAAATAATTTGGACAATGTCACATAACTAGTAAGTAGTAGAGCTGATATTTCATTGCAGGAAGTCTGAGTATAATTTTTAGTATCAAACAGTCCTGGATTTGGATCCTTGATTGATTACCCTTATCCAGAGGCAAATACTCACTCTTCTTAGTCCTACAATTCACAAGTATTAACAAACTGTTACGTTTTGGGATCTCAGAACCAAACACTTTTTAAAAGGGAAGATTCCTCAAAAGTCATAGCACTTACCATAGCAAGAAATCACAATGGTTAGGGCTATACTCGATAATAAATAGACTATTTCTTTTAAAAGTCAGATTATCCCCAGTTACCTAATGGATAAGGCATTGGCCTCCTAAAAGTCAGATTATCTTTTTGTTCATTTTATTGAGGAACATATAGGCAGATCCAGATGTTTATTTTTCTACTGGACTGCTATGCCAGGATTCTCAAAGTTTTTTAAACTGCACACACCACCTCTAAAATCATTTTGACCAATCCTGGCCAGTGTGGCTCAGTTAATTGGAAGGTTACATCCTCAGTTGGGGTGCATTCAGGAGGCAACTGATATCTGTCTATCTCTATCTCTAGCTCTAATCAATAAAAACAAATTAAAATATTTTTAACCAGCCCCTCCAATTTATGTGCATTTATTTATAAGTTATGCTTACCTGTACTACTGATACATATATGAAACATCACACTTATTCAGTAGAAATCTTAAAAGGATGAAATTGAAAAGTAAGTATGAATAGAAGTTCTAATATTGTCTTCCCTTACCTAAGTGAATCTTGGGAACCCCTTGGAACACACACTTCCAATGTGGATATCATTCTCCTCATTGGCACTGCACCTCAATTCCTTTGTGTCATATTATCCCAGTTACTCTGGTCCTCTCTGAGCTGCTCTGTTATCACATCATCATAACAGCACTGGATTGTGGGGAATATAATTTGGTAAGTAGTAGGAGAAAGAACCAATGAAATAACTCAAAACAATGGAATGCTAGCCTGTGTGGCAAGGGGTCTAGGGATTCATGGCAATCTCCAGATGTTGGATGTATAATCCAAGGAGTAAGAAAGGGTCCACAAACAAGGGATGGATACGGCTGGCCTTTAAGATGGATGGAATTGGATTGAGAGATAGAAGAAAGAAGTGAGCAAAGGCCTGGAGGGAGGATTAAATGTGACCAAAACTGGGGAAAATTTGAAACCAGCCCAACTAATAGACCCCACCCAGGCTAACCTTGATGCTCTTAACCCCCTCTCCCATTAGGCCACTAGAGTGATTCAATTTTCCTGACTCTCAGGAGTTCCAGAGGCTGAAAGCTGTCCTCTCAGGCCCTATCTGTCAAGGTAACTAAGGACTATCCATTGTCCCCACAGGACAGTTCCCTGCAAACTCCCTTCTCAAGCCTCTTAGCCTCTGGCTGGCTTTCTGGCTGTTTCCCTGAGTGATCAATCCTAAGCTTTCTCTAGATGGGACAAGATTGGGTAGGTCATGGAGGGGCGTTTTAGCCAGTATCAGGACCTCCCTGCTATGGTAAGCAATTCATGTTTTCAAGTTAAACATTTTTCCAGTAAACCATGTATTTTCCTGTGCTTGATGCAGTTTTCATTTAAAAAATGTGTAGTGGGCTGAGGTTGAAATAAGATTCCAGCGAGACAACAATTTTCCCAGTAAGCCTCACTCGGGATCATGCCTTGAGAATGTTCCCTCTCCTAGAGGAGGTCTGAAGGAAGATCACCAAGAAGGGAGTGAGGATGGTGGGTGGTGTGGAAGGAAGTATGTGTTAATGGACTTAAAAATTAATTGGCATGTGTGTGGTTACAGGAAAAATGAAAGGAACAGATGTGGAAGAGAGGCCAATTGCCAGCTAACAGGGATGGATTGCCTGTCTTTCTGCCAGAGCTCAATCCGAGCTCCTGGGAGAAACGGTTTCACTACCTTAAGGTCTTAATAGAACATTAGTCGGGTCTGTGGGGACTGCATTTTGCCAAGGAGACATCACTCTAGACCAGATTTCAAAGAGGTAGTGGGAGCACAGGATTATGCAACTTGTACATGGTTTCAGATCGACCACTTCCAGGCTTGTGTGCTTGGATTTTCTCTGTAAGCACCTTAGTCTCCCTAATCTTGGCCCCACTGTCTCCTCTCATACAGTTAGTATGACGAGAGGACGACCCAGACCTACTCCAACTTGTGAAGAAGACTGCTCCTCTCCTGCCCACACTCTCCCCTGCAGAGAGCCCTGTGGGTCCAAGGCGGGCTTCAGGTGTCAGGACTCATGGAGTGAATGGCAGAGGCCACATCCTCAGACTTTAGGGAGAAGACTTTTGCTCTAGTTTCTAGCATTTTCTGCCCTTTCTTACTTTCTGACTAGGAAGAGGGCCAACACTAGTATAGAGTTCTAATTGACAGACGTGAGCCATAGACCTTGGGCCTCTGGGCTCTCTAGGGTCAGGGGCTCCATGGAAGCCTCTGGGGCCAAATACCTTTAGACTGGAAACATGTGCATTTATTTCGAGTTTCCCTTGTGAATGTGGAGTGTCTATGCACAGCCAAAAAGATGGAGACGAGGGGTTCTGACCACCTCCCTGCATAAGAGATATGAGGCCCTCAATTAAGAGGGCTTAGTCAGAGGGAAATGTTTCAAAGGCTTTATTTCTTCACTTAACAGGAAAAGACAAGGAAAGACTCATTGTGTTCTCTTCCCTCTTGCTACCAATCCTGGGCACGGAGCACCAGGCCCATCTTACCCATGTACAATCCAACTTTGAGCACTCTCTCCTCTGTGACCCTCACCAAAATTATCCACACACTTGAGGAGGCTTACCATTCCAACAATCTTTCATTTCACAGTTTAAAATAAGACAAAATGCAAACCATACAAGCACCACCCTCTGGCAGCAAGGTAGCACAGAGAAGGCAGAAATGATAACCAAAAATTTCCAAGTGTGTTTACTGACTACCTTTTATCAGAAAAAGATAATAAAGAAATATCTTGGGCCCTGACCGGTTTGGCTCAGTGGTTAGAGCGTCAGCCTGTGGACTGAAAGGTCCCCGGTTCGATTCTTGTCAGGGTCATGTACCTTGGTTGTGGGCACATCCCAAGTGGGAGGTTTGCAGGAGGCAGCTGATCGATGTTTCTCTCTCATCAATGTTTCTAGCTCTCTATCCCTCTCCCTTCCTCTCTGTAAAAAATCAATGGAATATATTTTTTTTTAAAAAAAGAAATAACGGTATCTTGGTCCAGGTTGGACTCAGAAGAGGAAACATTCACAAAAGTTTTACACATCTCCTCATTTTTTCCCTAATTCTCATTCTCCCATCACCATGGCAACCCACATGTTATAAAAGCAGGAGAAGAGATTTGTGAATCTAAGCTCCTTGACCTTCAGACTTTAAGTTTTATTCTGTGTTTTTGCATAAGTTCCCTAGCCTGTACATTGCAGGAGAAAGACTTCCTATGGTGGGAAATGGGAAGTAAGACAGAACTTCTAAATGGTTAGCTGGAAATAGCAGGGAGCCATCATGCTAATTACTGGCCACTCAAGGCTGTTCCACCAAGGGAAGAAGATGTCAGGCCTCCTAACTGAGAATGAATGGGGCAGAGTACAAAAATATTTATGACTCATCCAAGTTCACTTCAGTCCTGTTTTATTTTTTTAATATATATTTTATTGATTTTTTACAGAGAGGAAGGGAGATAGATAGAGAGCTAGAAATATCAATGAGAGAGAAACATCAATCAGCTGCCTCCTGCACCACCCCTCCCAACTGGGGATGTGCCCGCAACCAAGGTACATGCCCTTGACCGGAACTGAACCTGGGACCCTTCAGTCCGCAGGCCAACGCTCTATCCACTGAGCCAAACCAGGTAGCACCCCATTCCTTTTTTTAAAAATTGATTTTAGAGAGAGGAAGAGAGAGAGAGAGAGAGAGAAACATAAATGTGAGAGAGAAACATTGATTGGCTGCCTTGCACCTCAACCAGGAATCCAATCTGCCACCTTTTGGTTATAGGACAATGCTGCAACCAACTGAGCCACACCAGCCAGGGCAAGAACATGGTTTTAAAAAGAGCAAGGAGAACACCAAATCTAAAAGCAAAAATAAATACAATGGAGAGAAGAAAATCAACCAACTAGAAAAGTTAGTAGGCAATAGGTACTGAAAATGCAAAAGTATAGCATTTTAACAGTTTGCTTTTATTTTTTATTTTTTATTTTTTAACAGTTTGCTTTTAGATGTATGAATTAAAGTTGAGTCTGGAGCGTTTTGGGGATGGGGAGTTTCAGGGATGCTCTTTGCCCTTACAGAGGAGCTTACACAGGGAGTATGACAGCGTTTTAAATTCTAAAGCATGTCTTGATTCTGGGTGAAGTAAGGAGCTCAAATGGGTCTCAGCATTAAATCATTCCTGGTATGAGGCAAGCCATTCAATGTGGTTCCCAGATGCCCCTTAACAAGCTCTAATTTGAGCCAGGTGCTCAAGCATGGCCCACTCCCTGTAACCGACTAATTCTGAGCCATTGCACGAATGGCACGTCCATTTTTCTCAGCCCACAAAGCAGCAGTCATGCATTGTTGCCAACGGTAACTAGCAGCCCTGCCGAGGGCTGGCCCTGAACGTGTCTGGTGGTGCCTCCTCGCTCCTGCAAGGAGCCACATTTGTTGCTGCCCACAGTCAAAGAGCTGTTTTTGTTTTGCCTGTTTTCTGGACTTCTTTGAAATCTGAAGAGGGATTTGAAGCCCAGGATGTGAATGACAAAATGCACTTTGCACCCTTGAGAATTCTGAGTGTTCTAACCATGGACACAAAGACACAACATCCCAACCAGGAGGGTTATTCTGCTTTCCTCACAGAGTGATTCCTGTGGGCAGCCTGCTGCTCTCAAACAATAGTGCAAAACAGAGAAACAGGAAAACAAGACCAGCCATCCCGGAAATCCAAAGGAGACGAGTTGGGGGTGAGGAGGGGTAAGACAGCAAACATATGGAAGAGTTTTCAGTGAGGGAGGAAGGAAGCCAAACATTGGGGCCATTATTGCAATTTTCTTGTTTTCAGCCTTAAGAGATGCCCAGGAAATACTTCATGCTAATTCTCTTTTCTAAAAACCTGAAAAACCTTTCAAAACTAGAGAGAAGTAAATATGGCTTACAACTAGTTTGGCTTTTTCCCACATCCTCCATTGTAAACTGCTCCCCCCGCTGTCCCCCACCAAGAGTTAACTAATTCAAAGCCATTACATGAGTGAAAACTTCACTAAAATAACCAGAAAACATTTGCTATGCAGAAATCCTCATGAAATTAAACACTGTATGGGAGCATGTCACACAACACCGGATTCATTCACTTTGGAACATTCTAGATACACAGAGGATACCCTCTATTAAGAGGAGTACTCTTGGCTTTTATTAATTTCCAGGGTGCTTCTTGCCTTTTTTTTTTTTTTTTTGCATTCTCTGCAGAGAAGCAATTTAGCTGAGAAAAAAATAAATAGACCAGAATTTAGAGCAACTCTTTTATTGTCAAAAGGCTTACATGGCTTCTGATATTTCAATAAGCATAGCCTAAAGTTTTTATGGGAATAAATGTAATACTCTCCAGCAAAAATTGTCAAAACTCTCACAAATTGCATTAATTCATATTCACAGCCATCAAGGTGAACATTGTACTATTTCTGTTATGAAATTGTTTTAATCACTTAAGGTAGATAAGGTATTGAGTGTTTCTTTGGATCCCAAGACAAACTGATCAAAAAAACAAAAAGTAAAAAATAATTTCATATAAAGAGACCCCATACCCTCTTCACACACAAGTGCAAGCTTGTGAGTGTGTGTTTGTGCACCCAGAGTGTGTAAAGAGCAATTTTAAATTCTCTCCAAATGTCACTTTTAAAAAAAGCAAGATTAAAGGTAAAAAAAATGAGAAATTTTATCTTAGCAATAACTCTACCTTTGAGTAATAATACCACCTTTTAATATACAGAGTTGCTTGGGAAAGAATTCTCCTAACATAGTCTTTGTTTTAATGTTCATATATTAATTAAAATTAGGGTACCTATTACTTATTCATCTATCAGGATCACAAAAACCATTGCATAGTTTGCCATAATCAAGAAAGAAATATATCATTATTACAGTTATAAGAAGAATTTAGATACTCACAGCGCTGTGGCTATGAAACCCATTGTACTTGTCCAAATCCTTATGGTGTCAGAGTGAATCCTTCTGGAGGCTCCATAAAGAACTACACCATCCTCTGTAACCAGCATCAGTGAGGTCGATGCAGGAGCCACGCGGGCAGACGTGTGGGTGGAGAAGGACATTGCTGGAACCACAGAGCCCAGACCTGCAAAGAGAGATGGGACAGGTGAGCTCACTGATGAGGGCCTGTGGGATGCATCAAGCACACCTGTGGGGCTGGCAAGGTGAAGGAGGAATCACATTTAAAAATCAGTAGCTTTTACCTAAAAATCAGAAGTTCTGTCTCCTCTTACAAGATTAGACAACCTGACATCACAGGGCACACATTCCCACCGGGAAATGCTAGGCCAGAACGGGACAGCCCAGCACCCTTTAGACTCAGAAGGCATGTGTTCTGTCTGCCGTGTTTCCCGCACCTTGCCCGTCTCACCTGCGTTATCTTCCTGACTCCGCCTACTGAGTACGCAGCCCAAACCACTAATTTGGGCATGAACAGGTGAAACATCTTTACCATCTGATACCAGAACTAGAATGTATCTCAATGCCCTTTAGCGGGCAAAATGCTGCCCGGTCTCAGGTGTCCTCATCTCCTAGGAGCCTTCCCTGCTCCTCTAGTGTCCTTATGCCTATAGGGCTCTGTCACTGCACTTCCATTACAAATGTTGGCTTCATGTGTTTGCCACCCACAGATATGTAAGTAGCCCCTACTTTCTGCCAGACCCTTGGGGATCCTATCCTATATAATAAAACCCTAATGTGTAAATGAACTGAATGGTGGAACAACCCATTGCTATGATGCATACTGACCACCAGGGGGCAGACACTCAACACAGGAGCTGCCCCCCTGGTGGTCAGTGCACTCCATAGGGGGAGCACACCTCAGCCAGAAGCCGGGCTCATGGCTGCTGAGCACAGCAACAGTAGCAGGAGCCTCTCCCACCTCCCAGGTAATGCTAAGGATCCCTCAGGGGATGTCTGCCTGCTGGCTTAGGCCCTCTCCCTACCTAAGCCATCAGGCAGACATCCACCAAGCTGCTAAGGGCTCCCAGACTGTGCAAGGGTGCGGACTGAGCTGAGGGACCCCTAAGTGCACAAATGTCATGCACCGGGCCTCTAGTGACAACATATTCTCCAAAGGCAGGAAAAAAATACAAGGTGAAATAGGATAAGGGCCATATTCATGTTCAATTAAGGAGATTAAGAAGGACTTCTTGAAGCAATGGACATCTAGAACACTTTGTGACGTTGTCACAGGGAAGATGAGGCACAGGATGCATTCCAGGAGGAGGAAACAGATACTGGAGGAGCACTGAAGAATCACTGAGTTTACAGGGTCTGAAGCACAGTGGGGACTGTCAGTGTAGGGCTGAGGAGAAGGCACTCAGGTGAGTAAATGACAGCCCTTGGAGGTCTTTGTGTTGTCCAGTGACAAAATCAGTGCTGGACCGTGGGGGCAAAGCAGGAGGAATTGAAGAGGAGGGAAGATGTGTGAAGGAGTAGATATTTGTTGAATGTGCCAGACATGTAGTATATGCCTATCTATGATTTCATTTTATTGTCACAGTTTTATAAAGAGGTTGCTAGGATTTTCATTTTAATTACAGAGGGCAAAGCTCAGACGCAGCTGGTTAAATAAATTGCCAAGCTCTTCATCTCTGTCCTTAATGCCTTGCCCAATAAGTGTTGTATGACTATAGACAAAAGAACAAATGGATGGAAGGAGCCAGTACTGAATCAGTTCTGCCTCATGCTACACCCATGGGCTCTGCCTTCCACTGGTTGAAGATTTCTCTTAGGCAATAATAGGCTTGATAAAGGCCTGAACTGGGCCTGTGTGCAGAGTGAATGGAGGGCCAGCAAGAGAGAGCTGCTGAGCTAGAGCCACACAACATTAATGAAGTCCTTACTAGGGAGACAACTATCCTGATTGGTCTGAAACTAAGGGGTTTGGGTAATATGACACTTTCCATGGTAAAACTGGGAGTGTCCCAGGCAAACCGGGACCTTGTGTTCTATAACTGGGAGCCCAGAGGAGTCATACATTCCAAGGTGGGGAAGTAGAGGTGTCAGGAAACCCTTTGGAAAAGAAGTAATGTTATAACTGGACAGCAGTGGTTGTAAAACAGTAGCAGGCACCAGGATCCCCTGGAGGGCTTGCTGAACGGAGTGCTGGGCCCCACCCAACAGTTTCTGCTGTGGGGTGGAAGCCGAGAGTGAATTTTTAACAGGTGCTCCGGAATCACACTTTGAAAGATGCTCTTTTCAATTTTGCAAAGCTCTCCCGCAGGCCTCAGCTTATTTGATCCTCATGGTGACCTTGTGCAGTGGACTGGGACCACTGTGAAGGTTGAGGATGACTGCTGGCCTGTGGAGCTGTATGGTCTTAGACCAGAGAAGAGATAAAAAGCGTTGACAGCCCAGACACTGCCTTGGAACCCAGTCCCCGGGGATTTATCTGTGCTTCCTGGTCCAGAACAACCATGAGGCTCCAATCCCCAATACATCCTTGTAGCCCAACGGAGCTTTTATGTACAGTGAATGCTGTCCTTCTTCATGAAGTCAGTCCTTTCGAAGTAAACAGAATCATGGAAGTCCTACCCTTTCCTACCATGTGTGGAGAAATTGGCTTCTACTTCCCCCAACGCACTCTTCTAGAAGTAGCCCCACTCTGGTGTTCGGTTATAGGAGAAGATCTATTCATTTGTAATTAGCAATTTTCCAAAAGCATCTCTAAGTTTGTATCTGACTGTCTCTGCATACTCACAGCCTTCAGGCTACAGACAGCTTGGGCGGGAAGGGGAGCGCTACTCTGACTATCACACTAAGGGAGGCAGAGAGTCAAATGTGTCCAGAAATTTGTAAGATACACATAAACAAAGCTCACTAAAAGCGCCTACTACCACTGCCTACTGTTTGAGCACTTACAAGGGCCAGGATCTGTGCTAAGGGCCTTATGTATATTTTGCTCATACATTTAACCCTCACATCTACCTAGTGATATTAGTATTAACCCCATTTTCAGACTAGGCAGCAGAGGCAAAGGGAAACTACTTAACTTGTTTAAGATCCATAGAAGTGCTCGACAATGGAGCTGAAATGGTGCTGGCCATGTCATACCAGGCCACACCTGCCTCCTGGGCTCCCTCTCAGCTCTGTGGGTCACACATGGTCTTGCATTTTTGTAGAACTCCTCTCAGAGACAGCCAGCCCAGAACCCTCCTTAACTATAAAAAGAGTTACCTGGCAAAGCCCTTCGGCAGGCAACTCTTAGGGGGTTTGTTTTTCCTCTTATTCTTGTTGTTCAAGGAGACAGATGATAATTAAAATGTCAGAGCCCTTCATGCTTCTCTGATCAAGATAACTACTTTACTACAGGTAATAGAAAGAAAAGGAGGAGAGTGATGATTCTGAGAAGGGGCAAAAACTGGAGAAACAATCACCCTCCGCCCAGGGAGGGCCAACTGCAGCTGATCTGGGGGAGTACTCACTCGTGGGATCTTCAGGGAGCTTCCCACCCAGCCTTCCTCCTAAAGCCTCATCCCTACCAGCTCCAACGGAGCCAATTCCCAGCAGATCCATCCAACAGCTTGCTAAGTCTATCCCATCTCTCCAATTCAGTTAATTCCCAATTTCAGTAGCAGAACACAGTTGTCAAGATCTGCAGTTGTGTTCATTGCCACTCTGCCCTTCTCTTCCCCTTCTCTTCCAGGTTAACTGAGTGGATCCACGCAACCTTCTTGGGGGAAAGAGAATAGGGTCTTGGACAAAGTGAGAGAAGAAAGGAGAAATGAACTTGTAGGAACTTGAGAGTGTCCGCGTGGCTGGAGGCAATGGAAAGAGATCTTTTCCATCCTCCAAGCAGCTTAACATTGAATAATCTCCTCAGCACCCATGTGCTCTCTAGAACAGTCAGTTCTTGAATTTACTGGGACCAGGAATCTGTTGTGAACAGTCCTACTGTGCACAACTGGTGAGCAAGCTTACACCACTTGTGGCTCACGGCTGAGTGCAACAATACCCAGATTGGCGTACCCTGCTCAGGAGAGCACACGTCAAGCAATGTCACAACATCACGTTGCTATGGAAATTCCCACACACTCTCAATTTCTGTATTTATTTCCTTGATTAAGCCACAATGTCCTAGTGGCCTCATTGAAAAAGGGTGATTGTGCAAACATGTGGGAGGCACGTTAGCCTTGTGGATTTCTGGAGGAAGAGTATTTGGGGCAGAATACTCTTTTGGAAATGGCCTTTTGCCTTATTCTACCTCCTTGGAAGGTGGGAGTTGGGGTTGAGTTGTGTACGTGGTGATTTTTTCCTTTAAAACCAGACCAGATGCAGGAGACAGGGTGACTAGAGTTGAAGGAGTAAGGGGAAACAAGGAAAGGAGGGCCACAGACCAGGCTGGGCACTGTAGGCTGCTGAAGGATTTTTACTTTTCTTTGCTCTGAGTGAAATGGTGTACCTTGTAGGGTTTTGAGCAGGCGTCCTCAAACTACGGCCCGCGGGCCACATGCAGGTGTTTTTGCCACCTTGTTTTTTAACTTCAAAATAAGGTATGTGCAGGTGTGTATAGGAATTGGTTCATAGTTTTATTTTAACTATAGTCCGGACCTCCAACAGTCTGAGGGACAGTGAACTGGCTCCCTATTTAAAAAGTTTGAGGACCCTTGGTATTGAGCAAAGGAGTGGCATGATCTAGCTACAGTGTTAGGTGAGCAGGGATAGAAGCAGGGAGACCTGGTAGCTGCTGCAATAATTCAGGAAGAGATACTGGAGGCTCAGCCCACGGTGTTGATCCTGGAGGACTGCCGAGAGATGTTTTGAAGATAGAGAATGATATGATGCAAGGGAGAGAGAGGGGAACCAGGAATAGTGCCATTGTTTTTGACCTGAGCCATCACTGAGTTGGGGAGGGCATTGGGTGAAGTAGAAGTGGTAGGGAAGAATCAGGAGTTTAATTTTCAATACATTGAGATAGAAATATCCCATCAACTTCCAAATAGACATGAGAAATGCTGAAAGGCAGTTAGATATACAAGTATGGAGTAAGGAGAGACAGCCGAGCTAAAAATATAGAGGGAATTGTCAAGCTATGGGGTTCGATGAGATCACCCATGGAATAAATTTAGAGAAGTTACTTCAAAATGAAAAGATCAGGAAGGAGAGGAGGACAGGGTGAAGAAGGGGTTGGTGGGAAGGAGTGTGGTGACCTGGAAGCCAAGAGAAGGTGTTTGAAGCAAGGATTCCGCAAATCGCCCAGCTTCATCGCCCGCATTTGTTAAACTGGGATATTAATACCTCATGCAAGGTTATTGTGAGAATTATAAATAAATAAACTCACCGAATAAATACGTACAAAGGGCCATCATTGAACTAGGTACTTGAATTTGAATAACACATGGTTCTCTATCTCAAACAGGAGGTTACCCAGCCGAGTGCCAGGCCCCTCAAGGTACTCAACAGATAATATTACTTTTCTGCTCAGAATAGCAACTGTCTGTGTATGGTCTATGTGGATTCACACCTCCTTCACTTCTTGAGACCAATTAAAGTTACTTAGTGCTAATTAGTCAGTGTGAGTAAGCAAGGGAATCTTTCCCTTCCCCACCACTCCAACCATTTCAGCCGAATGCTCTGATACTGCACAGAACATGTGATTTCTTTCTTGGTTAGGGAATAGAGGGTCCATTTTGGGAATTAGTTACTGGCCTTACCCGACTAACCAAGAGCCCTCAGGGCCTGAGGCCACCCCAGGGAGGCCAGCAGCCCAGTCTCACCATGTACCCAACTCAGGCCCAACTCCCCACCTCCCAAGCTTCGAAGGAGGTAAAATAAGGCAAAGGGCAGTTTCCAAAAGAGGAAGGGAACCAAGGAAGGGTAGCTTGATGTATGCAGCCTGGAGAGCAGGCCCACAGCTTTACCTGTGGCCCATGGAGGGAAAGATGTGGTGCTCATTGCATAGATGTCCTCAGCACGTACACCCGGGTTTATGTACATAAGACTCACACTTCTCAACCCCCCCCCCCCCCCCCCCCCCCCCCCCCCCCCCCCCCCCCCCCCCCCCCCCCCCCCCCCCCCCCCCCCCCCCCCCCCCCCCCCCCCCCCCCGCCAGGGCCAAGCAGCCACCTCCTTCACCTGCTCACTAGGAGAGTATTCCAGCAGCCTACTGTCTGGAACAGCACCTTTCCCCCTTTCCCCACCCTCTTTCCAATCTTCCTGTCTGCAGGCTGCTTCTGACACTTGGGTGCCAGGGACCAGGTAACTAAAGTTGCCAAAAGTCCTCAGAGGCCAGGCAGGCCTCCCCGCGGAGGCAGGCAAGGTGGGGCAGCTCCCCAGCTGTGTCCCTGTGTCCCTCTCTGCTGGGGCGGCCTGCCATCTGGGCTGCTGCCGAGGGAGGCTCCTTGGGGCCGGCTGTTTTCTGCACAACTCTGGGTGACATTGCACAGGCCTCAGGTTTCTCTCACAACACCTTTGTTTTGATCTACCGGAGTCTGTGGAGTTTCTTTGGGACCTTGTCATGCTAACAAAAACAAATGTAATAATATGCACTTGAAAAGGCTCGCCTGTCTTGATATTTTAATAAGTGTTTGATTCTACCGGGACCTCTGAAGCTTTTAAAAGTTTAAAGTTAATAAAGAGAGTAAAAGAAAAAAAAATGAATTGTTTTTAATTATTATTGCACAGGATTAACCAAGCCAGTTGTGTATAATTAGACAGTAGCTACCTTGCATCGCAGAGGCAGTAAATAGGCCCACAGGGGGGCTGCCAGAAGGCTGAGGTGTTTACAAGGCACGGGAGATGTTTCCACCGAGCTCACGTCCCCGCTGCAGTGACTACAGCTTTTATAATGGATGTGTTCATTACAGCCAGAGACTAATATGCGGATCCATCATCTTTCAGCACAGATGACTGAGGTGGGGGCGGCAGTGGCGATATGATTTCATGGTGCAATTATTAAGAGAGCCCACGAGTATGCAGCCTTTTTTTGTGGTTTTATTTTTGTTGTCACGACTGAGAGGAATTTGAAGAAGTTACACAATTGCCAAAGGAGTGATAATTAAGATACTGCTAAGAAAGTTTTTTTTCGCTCTTCAAAAAAACAAACAAAAAACAAAACAAAAAAAACCCCTCTCCAGCTCCAAAAGCAATGGACTGGGAGTTCAGGGGCTTTGTTAGGAGCCGGTCTATGATTTTAGGGAATTCATTCACTGATCTAACACTTACTGAGTGCTGTCACATGCCAGGTACCATCTCAGTACCGGGGGGAAATAATGAGCAAGAAACACTGGACCCCTCTCCCCAGGTGTCCTCCAACAGGGACATCCTCAGCGGCACTCACTGAGACCGCAGCCCAGACTAACAGGGCCGGGAGCGTCTCTGCAGTATGACCTGGGCCTCTGATTTTGAAAAAGAGACCCAGTGATTCGGAGGTTTCTGACTGGAGTGTGCTTGACATAGAATTAAGCAATAAAATATGATGAGTGCCGTGAGAAGGGAAGTGCTGACGGCTCTGAGCGTCCAGCCTGCATTTTTATAGCGGGGATAATCATGCCTGTCCTACGTATCTCTCTTGGATCAGGATTCCAGGAAGCAGGCTGAGAAGGTGCCTATGAGCAGTTTACTGGGGAGTGCTCTTGGGATAAACCATTGTTTGGACCAACGTTTGGCTCCTTCCTGTCAGAGATGTGACTTGGGGCAAGGCAGCTCTCTCCAGTCCTGGGCCAATTTTTGGAGCCAGTCAGCTGACAACGACCAGCCACCACCTCCATCTGCACTTCCACAGCTGGAGGAAGGAAGCCTCCTGAAGGGGGGTCTGGGTGCCAGGCCTCAGCTTCCACTACAGTATCCTACAGACACGGATATTGAAATGGAGATTGGGAAGTATTGCAGAAGATAAGAAGTTACTCACTTGCTATTATTAACCCATAAATACATTTGTTTTTGACAATGGCTTTTGAATTTTATTTATTTGTCATGTGAGAATGATCTGGCTGTGACATATGCCACCTCATTATTACCAGTGTTGATGAGGCTAAGCTAGTGGCCTAGGTGAGTACACTATGTTGCCCCCAAAGCTTCCAAACCTGCACACTTGTGCTAAGAAGGTACATTTCCCAGGAGAGAATGGCGGGTTGTTGAAGAGACATACATGAGGCTGAGCTCTCCTGCTGCACCCTCTAAACAAGCTTGCAGCTTCTGCTTATGGTCATATTGCAACTGCGTAAACAGCGATGGTTCTTTTATTTATATTTGTTAAATGTCTCTTGATTTTCCCCCTAAGGAGGAGCTGCTGGAGTTGCTTCATGCATACAAACAAAGACCTTCAGCCCTGTTTTCTTCATTCCAGCACAGAAATGAAGGGTTAATTAAAGTGACCTTTAAGATTTCTCTGGCTCTAACATTCTGCAATTCCCCAAGGACTTATCTGAGGCTGAGAGCACCAGATTTCCTCCTAGACTAGAATAGGCGATGTAAGGAGACCTCCCAGGAGAAGCCTGTTTTGAAGTGACAGTGTTATCATCAAGGAATTATTAGAAGGAATCACAACAAAGCTGGAAGGAGATTTTTCTCCCATGCAGTTTCTCCAGTGCCACGTCTTCCTTGTCTACACTGTAGAGCAGGGACAGCCCGTAAGAGGTAACGCACAACCAGGGGAGAGGCACAAAGGGAAAGGAAAAAATTGCTTGAAAGGGTAAAAAGTTGAAGTCTCTTCCATTGTCTTGGCTGGACATATGTTATACTCCATCCTCAAATCATGTTTACCCGTGTTTCTGAGGTGATCAAGCACTCAGGATGAGAAGTATAATTTTTGTTTTTAATTTTACATTTATTTAAAGAGCCACCTCTCATCAAGGTGCTCCATCTCTCAACATGTTCAGAAACATTTTGCATAAGAAATGCTCCATGCAGCTTCAATGGAGCCTAGAACGCCCCGGGTCTGGGAATCGCCACCTGCAGAGCAGCTCGCTGGGGCACAATAGGCTCACACACAAGTAGTTAGAGCCAGATAGGCACCTGAGCCTCAAGGATGCGGCGAGGGAACCCAGAGAGCAAGCTGGAAAAGAGTTTTTAATGCATTCACTCGGCCAACATGTTTTTCAGGACTTTGCCCTTCAACTACTTTGCACTTCAATTAGACAGACAAACAGGTATTTATATAAATACATGTTTATATAACATGTTCACAATTCCCTTCCCTCTGGAGCTGGAGAAGGGGCCATCAGATCAGGACACCTTGCTAAGCCTGGAACCAGCTTTCTTTGGGGACCTGAAAGAGAACCTAGGAGGTGGGGCAGCTACCAGGATTGGGAGACTAGGAAGAACGAAACATGATAAAATAGTTGAAGAAAAGATAAAAGAATAACTTTGGAGCCCAGTTGGCTAGGAGGAATGTTAATGGTCTGCCTTTATTGTCTTGTACAGAAAGTGGAACCCTGAAGAGTCACAAAACAGTTCTATGGTATAACTGTGAAGCATGACAGGAGGAATTTAAAAAGAAAAATTTGAGGCAGGCATTAGAAAAGAGACAGAACTTCCATATTCCCAGGGGAAGGAGAGTACACTGAAGGCATTTAAAAATTGAGGTTGAATTAAACTCTAGGAAATACTTTCCATTGTCGGCAACAATTCTATGCTGGCCCACTGGGATGGGGTACATTATCTAACAAGACATTTTCATTTCCAATTCCTTTAACTTCATGCAAAATCCTTCCTGCATTCTCTCAGGTGTTTACTAAGTGAAATACCTTAACGCCTCCGCAGCCTTCACTAACGTACTATCCATGCACCCATCCAAATCAACAATAAACACGATTGGAAACATGGGTCCCCAAACGGACCCCGAATGCTCCACACTATTAACCTCCCTCCACTCCAGGAGACCAACTGACACTGTTGCCTGCTGCTTAGCTGGTTTTGTAAAAATCTCCAGCCTTTGACGGCTCCCGCCTAGCTTAAAGTCGAACTCCACGTCTGCTTTTTCCTGGCTAATTGTGCACAACTATCATGTTGGGGGCCTGGACTCTTGGGTACAAGGACTTAGGGTAACACCAGTCCACTTGTTGGGAGGCCCACAATAGAGCAAGGAAGTAAAAAAAAAAAAAATGATTGTTCTTTTAAACTCAATTGCACTGCCAGTTTTCAATTCCATTGAAAAATGTCAATGTTCTTTCCCACCGTCTGGAGGAGGCAAATTTGACCAGGTGTCTCCACCCAGAGTGGGTTCTCACAGTTGGGCTGTGTGTGTGTCATAAAGCTAAATGAGGAGCCAGTTTAGTCCGCCACCCGCCTTTGCTTCTGCTGGCCAGACACACTTCCCCATATGACAGTCTTATAAATAGCTGCTAAGCAGCTGGTCCTCTTCTCACCTCCTGACTCCTTCAGATTCCTTCACCAGGAGTCCCTGACAGTCATGCAGCTGGGAGCTCCCCATTTCCCCTCTTCTCCCGTCGCCACCCTCCACCTCTGACATGTGGCCACCACCTCAGCTATGTCCATTATAACTATTCAGATATTGACTTGTGTGGGATAAGGGCACAAGGAGGTGGGAACTGGGCTGGACCACTGAAGCAAGCTGTCACCCAACTAAACAAGGGGATGGGACATTGGGAGATATGGTAGTGAGACACCAGACAGCCCATAGTACAGGGGCCAGATGGCTGACCCAGCAAAAACCCCAGGAATCAGTCAAACACTAGACGTATCCATGGGACTCTGCTATGCATCTCTCTATATGTACGTATTTAGAATAGTGTTTGGGCAAATAAATAGAAGATAAAATGCATTTTTACTAACTTTTCCAAAGTACCAAGAATGTGTTCAGAGTTCACATAAGGATAGGATTTAGGACAAGGAAAATATATAAAAGAATTAAAGATTTGGAAGACAATATGTAATAAGGAGGTAATATATTAGAAGTGGGGTTTTCTTTCTAAATCCTGTTGGCTTTTATGAAAACTCAGGGTGTAGCTTATAGTGTAGCAGAGCTGTAGGACTGGTCAAAAATAGTCCTTTTACAAGGACTAATTGAGTGCCAATATGTGCCGGCACAGGGGATGCAAAAGGGTATCTCCTGGCCTTCATCTGCCCTCAGCTAGTGAGACAGCCGGGCAAGTAGAGGGCCAGGAAGTTGATGCTGTGGAAGGTAGTGCAGTCAATTTTACTTTTGGGAAAAAGCCTTGTGGATGCAGGCCGATGTACAGGGACATCAGGAGCCAGGCAGGAGGAAACAGGTCTAGGAAACAGTAAACAGTGTGTGGTATCACGGATCTTGATTGTTACCTGAAGCATCCTTGCAGCTTCTGGTTTATCCTCCCTAGGCTAACAGGAATGTTTAAACCTCTCCTCGTTTAAATCTCCTATCAAAGAGTCATTCTTGAACCATGACCCGGTCAAGATAATTCCCCCCAAATACTCACTGAAAATGCATAGACATGTCTGGCGCTGAGACTCCCTTCCCAAAATGGACCAAAGTTCTGGCCCCAATAATGTTGGACCAAGACCCCTCCTGGGCTGACCCACACCTGAAGATCATTTGGTTATTTCCTGAACAGGGCAAAGGCCCAAGGACGGAGATCACTGGGAAGGGGAAGACAGATGTGTCCTGGGACTGGGAGGGCCCAGTGGAGGCACAGGTAGGCAGCGCTGGTCACATTTCTGGGAAGTCCTCCTGACCCTTCATCATATGTTCCCATCGCGCCAGGTATCTATTTGTCCTTCATATCCCTGTGGTCACTGTGTGATTTGTAAAATCTGTCCCCTCTTCCTTGAGAACAGTCAGCAGAATGGCTTTCCTCCCTGCCAAACCTCCAACTCCTAGCACCTGCCCGGCCCATTCTAGACACTCAGGAAATTACTATTTCTTGAAGAATTATAAGAGCTGATGTTTACTGAGAAGTTCGTACACACTTTAATCTTCAACAACCTCTTGTGAAATAAATACTATCAACTGATTCCATCTTAGAGACAAGTAAAGGAAGACTCAAAAGATGAAGTAAGCTGTCAAATGCTAATGAGCAGCAGAGCTGGGATTTGAACTCTGGTAGTCTGAGCAGAGAGCCCATGCTTTCCCGCCTTGCATGGGCTGCAAGTGGCCACAGGTTGGGTCTGGGGACAGAAGAGGAAAGCAGAGTGGCTCAGAGAAGGGAAGGCACAGAAAGCAGTGAATAAGGGTGGAAGGTGTATGAAAATCCTTTTTTTTGTTTAGGTTTAAAGGCCCCAAATTTGTGGTTTCGCCACTAGATCCATCTCAGCTGTTTAGAGAGTGTTTAACCCACAAATGAGCCTGGTCTTCCTTAACAGGTGCTGCCCACCCACTTGGACGGGACTCCGCAGCCGTGCACTGCTGAGTTCAAGCTGTTGAGTGTTTCCTCAGGTGTCCCCTCAACAGCAGGCTTCTCCAGCCCCCCAGCAGGTGTCCTTGCCATCACCCCTGACCTAGATCCTGTTCTTGGGAGCACGACAGGTGACAGGCCAGGTGGCTGGGAGTTCAGGGTCATATGGTCCCTGAGATACACAGGAGGCAACACTAAAACTGTCACCACATGCTTAAATCTAAAGTGTCCCCTAACCTTACAGAGCCTGGGATTTAGACAGTCCCTTGCAAGTCTGATTCATTTTGTATTTCAAAGTCATTTCATTACCTGTGAGTCCTAATGTGGTACCAAGTAGGTAATATTTTGTCCTGTCTTAAAAGTCAAGCTGGCTTCCTCAAAGTGGTTTCCTCCAATAAACCAAACCCTGATCTGTGCTAAGTGCTCTCTATCTATTGTATCATTTCATTCTCACATTAACCGGTAAGTAGGTCTTATTCACAGAAGAAGCAGCCAAAGCTCAGAGAAGTGAAGGCTCTTACTCAGTGTCACCAGGGAATGAATGGTGGAGCTGGGATCTGAACCTAGATCTTTCTGAGTCAAAAATCTTGGCAACTAATAGTCCACCATGGCTGCCAGAATATACTGTATGTATAATTCCACCCCCCCCCCCCATTTTTGGCTCTTCAAATAGTATTTTTAAAGAGTGAAATATTGTAAGGAGTTAATATGAGAATTTCTTTCTTAGCCAACACATTGATTATTTAATGACTCTTTCTCTCTCTTTCTCTAAAGAAAATAAGAAACCAGATTAAAATTCCCATCTTGGGTTGCATTCCTAATCCCAGGAGGCCTAATCTTTATCTTCTTAGAGCAAGATGCAAGGGAAATAAATAAATAAAAAGAAGGGGGAGCAGCATTGTCTGAATGCTTCCATTTTGGGAAATTTTTAAAAAAATATATTTTATTGATTTTTTTTTACAGAGAGGAAGGGAGAGGGATAGAGAGTTAGAAACATGGATGAGAGAGAAACATCGACCAGCTGCCTCCTGCACACCCCCACTGGGGATGTGCCCGAAACCAAGGTACATGCCCTTGACCGGAATCGAACCTGGGACCCTTCAGTCCCCAGGCCAACGCTCTATCCACTGAGCTAAACCGGTCAGGGCGGGAAATTTTTTTGGGTGCTCAACTGAACAATAGCTTTTGTCTAAAACATTAAATGTGACAAGAAATTAATCCACATCATGCTCTAATTATTTTTAGAATTGTGAGAAAAATGTTAGGTGTCTCCACTATTTAATTTTGAAAAGCGTCTATGGAAATGAACTTGAATTACCTTTCATAAAGATTTTTCATTTTCTTGCCATCCTTAAATGGCATTTTTAATAGTCACTAATGCTGCTACTGCTGTCAGGTAAGATCACTAGTAGGGTTTCTTACAAAGCCTGACTTTAAAGAACAGGTGACATGTGATGGTCTGGGCTTGTTCAAAGTGTAATTTATAGAATTCATGAATCAGAATGCAGGGGAAAATGTCTCTGAAGGACCAACTATTAAACAGGAAGGAATATCAAACACAGGGAACTTCCTTGTGGGGTCTTAAAAGCAACATTAATCTCACCCTTGAAAAGTAGACTATAATAAAGCCAGAAATAATTGAAAACTATTGATTAATTGACATGGAATTCCTTAACTGAATTATAAATATTTGAATTGGGAAAAATATTTTACATCTGTGCCATTTTTATAACAAATGTTCTAGAGATTTTAAGGCCCATCTGTCTTTCTCAAAATATGTTCCTCAATTGTGGTCTCCAGTGACCTGAATTCTGAGTGCTGACGTTGTACTTTGGGGGAAAGGCACTGGATCCAGAAGACACGAGACAAACAAGAATGTAATCTGGGAAGGAATCTGCTTAAGATGTCTACTCTCAGAAAAGTGTTAATCACATCACTTAGAGAAAAAGTCACAAATGAACTACAAGCTTTGTACCACAGTAGGAATTCTATTGTGAGGAAAGAGCGAGGGGAAGGTAATGGGAAAGGGAGAAAACATGTGGCCTCAGTGAGAGGTAAGTGTGGAACCCGCAGTGCTGTGAGAAAGAAAGGAAGGAGCTCCAGAGATGAGGAAAGCCAGGGGACACTGAATTTTATTTACTCTGCTATTCAAGATTCTAAGTTCAGTGGGGACACACAGCTGTCTGTAATCCCGAGCATCCGTTCTCCTGAATACCACCTTTAAACTCCAGGGAGACGCCTGCTCATGTGACTTGTCTCAGGTCCTCAAAACAAATGGCCACCACACCCAAATATCGTGCAGGTCTATGTTCAGGTGAGAGATGGAAGGGATGGATGGGTTCTCCCGCAGCAGACAATGAGGATTTCATTGACAGAAGCAATTAGGTAAGAGAAATGACAAATTCACTCGTTAAATTTGTCCTCTCACAAAGCTTGAATGCAATGAATTCTTACACAACAAAGTTTAATTTCCCAGCAATGACAGGTGTCCATTTTCTTATCTCTTGCTCCAGTTGGAGATACCAGAGGTATTCACACCCTAATATGGCATTCACAACAGTTACACATGGGTGCTGCTTTTACTCTGGAATTTATGTATATACATAGGTCTGTCTACATGTAACAGAGTGAAGCATGAGACTGATCTTTACATGGACAGTTAGGGGGAAATTTAATAGTAGGGCTGCAAATAGTTTTTAAAATAAAGATATATGAGAAAGTTTATTTTAAACAACATTAAATAAAAATCTAGGCTTTAAACAATGTTTATTTAAAAGTTTGACAATTATAATTGTGCCTTTTAATTTTAATAAGATTTAAAAATATTTTAAAAGAAAAAATTTTTATTGTAAAAAAATCCTGTAACATAAAATGTACCATCTCAACCATTTTAAGGGCACAGTAGTGTTACTATTTGCAATTTATTGTATAACACATGTTTAGAATATTTGCATTTTGTAAAACTAAATCTCTATCTATACCCACTGAACAAAAACTTCACTTTTTTTCCTCTCCTCAACAACTAGTAACCACCATTCTACTTTCTATTAAAAGAAAAAAATTATTTAAATGTTTAAGACAATTTAATTTTTAAAAATTTAAGCTTTACTTTTATTTATATTTTTATGAAAATAAATTCAAGTTTTGTATGTATTTTAATATAATTGTAACTTAATATTTTAATTATCTAAATTACTCTCAAAAGAACACAAAGTATATAAAAATGTTGACTGTAACATCTTAATTAGTGATTTTGTTAAGATAAAGGCCAAAAAATTATGGAATAAGTAAGTATATGATAGTTTATGAGTTATGTATATCTTCATTTTATTATTCATTCAAACATCTCTAGTTTATCAACAGAACACCCAGACATATGTGATTATTAATTGTCATTTTTGACATTTTGTCAACTATAAGACATAAAGGCTATAATTTTACTAGTCTTTTCCAACTTTGTCTCTTTAAAATATATTTGTCAAGTAAGGAAAATAGAACGTATTTTGTTTAATAGTTTACTAGCTTTAAATAGTTAGGCATATGATATGTGGGCCTCTATTTGTGCTCTTGTCCTGGCCCCTAAAATATGAGCTTGCCTGATTACATTTGCATGTTTAATTATCACCATATTATCATAAATTTTAAAGGGGCAATAACTTGTTTTGTTTATCATTGTATCTCCAGTGTTTGATAAACCTGAGGTATAGCCCTGACCAGTTTGGCTCAGTGGATAGAGCGTCGGCCTGAAAACTGAAGGGTCCCAGGTTCGATTCCAGTTAAGGTATGTACCTTGGTTTTGAGCGCATCCCCAGTGGGGGGGTGTGCAGGAGGCAGCTGATTGATGTTTCTCTCCCATCGATGTTTCTAACTCTCTATCCTTCTCCCTCCCTCTCTGTAAAAATCAATAAAATACACTTTTAAAAAACCCTGAGGTATAGTTGATCATCCTAGCACTGTGCTGAATTTCATTGAAGCCATCTTCATTGATTACAACTAATTGAGCCATTGAGTGTGGGTCACTGGACTAAAAATTTATATAGATACATACTAAGTGTTATGGACAGTAAGTCTTGCTAAATCCCAGACTCCATTTGTAATATGGAAATGATAATAAGCTCTACCTCATGGGTTGTTGTGAAGATTAGAAAAGATAATTCATGTGAAGCACTTAGCATAGGGCTGGCAGAGAGCATCCACCAATGAACAGTGGATGGTGGTGGTAATGCATGGAGTAGTCTTTGTAATAGTAGTGGTTATGGATGTGGCTGTGGCAGTGGTTATAATAGCATAACAGTAACTGATATGAATGTTCAGTAACAGTGTCTATGAGCTCAGATGGTCAGGAAAGGTATCATGAATGAAAAAGAAAGGTATTGGAAAGGTGAGGGAACTTGAAAGAATGTGGTATTTTTAAAAAGATGTATCAAGGAGTTCATGTTGGCTAAAAAGAATTAAAAAAAGGTAGAGTTGAGGAACCCATAAATCAGCAGATGGAAGCAGTTAAAATGGGACAGGGTGATATAGCTGAATGGCATAGTTCACAATGGAACTTGCTTGCAGGTAAAGAATTTGGGATAGTTACAGTCAAGCAGCAACACAGGAAGCAAAGAGGACTGACTCTAAGCCCTTTTGCCAGCCTTGAGGCAGACTGGATAGGAAATAATTAATAGCCATGGCTTCAAAGGGCTGTAGGGGATGCAAAATCCTTGGGGGAGAGCCAAGTGTCAAATAAGGGAGAAAATTAAAGAGAACTCTGAGAAGAGTATAGAGCTGTTTTTCTGGACTGTGGCAATTCTAGACAGCAAGATAGAAGAGATGAACAAAAAAGCATCAAACAGACTGTCAAACCTCAGAGGGAAGGCAGGGGAGGTTTGTGGGGGTGGGTGGGGGGAACAGGGAGAAGTTGTGGGAGGGTAAGAGATCAGCCAAAGAACTTGTATGCCTATAAGCATAACCAATGGACACAGACAATTGTGGGGCGGGGGGTGAAGGCTGGGGCTGGGGGGCAGGGGCAGCTGGGAGGGGACATCTGGGGGGAAAAGGAGATATATGTAATACTTTCAACAATAAAGAACTTAAAAAAACAAAGAAGAGCTGATGGTGTCAGACTGAGGACCAGGGTGTTGGGCCAGGAGCAACAGGTGATAAAACAGTTCAGCAGGCTATGAAGACCTGCGTTTGTTGAGAATTCAAGCACTAAGGGGCTTATGCTTGCTGTACTGACTAATGAAAACAGGGTCATGAGGTACTGTGAGTTTATTTTTATAAGTTTCCTTAGAAAGGAATAATATATCATCTCAGTTCTGTCACCAATGTGTATGAACTTGAATAAATGACTCAACTTTCTGTGTCCACCTCTTCTGTTAAAATATAAACTCAATAATATTGCCTTATTTAATCGAACAAAAGAGTAATATGCAAATTGGTGTCACTCTGCTACATCTAAGCCACACCCACCAGCCAATCGCTATGCTCACCAACCAATCAGAGCGACTATATGCAAATTAACCCAGCCAAGATGGTGGCCGGCAGCCACGGAGCTGGATCAAGCAGGAGGCTTGCCCCTGCGATGGAGGAGGAAGCTAAAGTTCTTGTCTGCCTAGGCCAGCTGTGGCCTCTGCTCAAGGCAACAAAGTTTTAATTATAGAAGATAAATAAACCCCAGATACCTGCTTCCAGCCTTGGGCTCAAGGAAGTGCTGGGAGCCTGGGCTGTCAGGGGCAACCCAACCTGGGCTCCAGTTAAAGCAACAAAGTTTCAACTTTAGAAGTTAAATAAGTCCCAGATACCAGCTTCAAGCCAGCCTCGCTGCAAACAGCCATCAGCCCCTCACCCAGGCTGGCCAGGCACCCCAGTGGGACCCCCACCCTGATCCAGGACACTCTTCAGGGCAAACCAGCCAGCCCCCACCCATGCACCAGGCCTCTATCCTAAATAATAAAAGGGTAATATGCAAATTGACCCTAACAGCAGAACCACTGGGAATGACTGGTCACTATGACACACACTGACCACCAGGGGGCAGATGCTCAATGCAGGAGCTGTCTGCTGGTGGTCAGTGTTCTCCCACAGGGGGAGCTCTGCTCAACCACAAGCCAGTCTGACAGCTGCCAGCACAACAGTGGTGGCGGGAGCCTCTCCCACCTCCTCAGCAGAGTTAAGGATGTCTGACTGCAGCTTAGGCCTGCTCCCTGCTGACAAGTGGACATTCTCTGAGGGCCCCCAGGCTGCCAGAGGGATGTGTGGCTGCCAGCTTAGGCCCAATCGCCCGGGAAGCGGGCCTAAGCCAGCAGGTGGACATCTCCCGAGGGGTCCCAAATTGCTAGAGGGCACAGGCTGGGGTGAGAAACGCCCCCAAATGCACAAATTTTTGTGCACTGGACCTCTAGTCTATCTAATCTAATAAAAGAGTAATATGCAAATTAACCATCTCTCTGGGATGCCTAAGCCACGCCCGCCAGCCAATCAGAGCAGCTGTATGAAAATTAACCCAGACAGGATGGTGGCTGGCAGCCATGGAGCTAAACAGCAGGCTTCTGTTGCAACTGCCTGCCTAGGCTGGCTGAGCCTCTGCTCATGGTAACAATGTTTCAATTATAGAAGCCACAGAGCTGAAGCAAACAGGAGGCTTCCTTACCTGCCTAGGCCTTGGCTCAAAGCAACAGTGCTTCAATTATAGAAGATAAATAAACCCTAGAAACCTGATTCCACCCAGCCTCACTGGGACCTTGGGTCAATGGGAGCTGTGGGCAGCCTGAAAGCTTAAAAAATGGCCCTCAGCCCCTCACTCAGGCTGGCCAGGTACCCCAGAAGGGACTCGAACCCTGAAGGGACTGTGGGCAGCCTGAAAACGGCCGTCAGCTCCTCACCCAGGCATCCCAGTAGGGACCCAAAATCTGAAGGGACTGTGGGCAGCCTGAAAATGGCCCTCACTCCATCACCCAGGTTGGCCATACCCCAATGGGGTGAGGGTCCACACTGGGGGGCTTGGCCAGCCTGCAAACAGCCATCAGCCCCTCACCCAGGCTGGCCAGGCATGCCAGGTGGACATCCCCTGAGGGGTCCTAGACTGTGAGAGGGTACAGGCTGGGCTGAGGGATCCCCCGAGTACACAAATTTTTGTGCACCGGGCCCCTAGTATATATTTAAAAGCCTAAGCGACTGAACAACCAAACGAGTAGAACAACTGGTCGCTATGACGTGCACTGACCACTAGGGAGCAGACACTCAATGCAATAGCTGCCCTTTGGTGGTCAGTGTGCTCCCACAGTGGGAGTGCTGCTCAGCTGACTGACCCTGTCCTGGCAGCCCACCAGCCTGGTAGCAGCTACTCAGTCCCTCAGTAGTCCTGCAGTCCAATCTCCAGAGAACGGGCCAGGCACTGAACAGACTAGTGCCACGGGCACAATCCTGACAGTGCCACCAGCCTCCTGGAAGTTGACGGCAGCTTCTCCTCCCTAGATGCTCTGCTAGGAAGAAATGATATAAAAGCAGCTGCCAGGTGCAAACATCAGCAGGATAGATCCAGATCCTGGGCCAGCAAGGGAATCCCACCGCCCACCTGGAGGGCCAATCACATCTCAGCTCCATCCCTGAGGACCCCACCCATGCACGAATTTGTGCACTGGGCCTCTAGTGTATCAATAAAAATTGATAAACAATAGATAGATAGACAGAAGATGGATTTGATGGCTTGGAAAATATAAGGTACGATTTTAATACTAATATATTAAGTTAGATTGGATTTTCAGTTCAAGTATTCCAAATACACTAGTGTTGTAAATATGTAGACACATGGGGCACCAGTTTCATCTGCCTGCTGGATTCAGGGCACTTATCCTAATAATAACTTCAACCACTGGCATGTTGCAAGTCAAGCTGGATAAAGAGGCACATGAAGAAATAAGAAAATGGATTAGGAATAAAGAAGCCAGGCCAGACAGCTGAATGGCTCTATGAAGCCAAAGAAGCAGTGGTGGTGAAGATCACTCCATAGACAGGCTTCCATTTCCCACAGGAGCCATGGCTCCGTTAGATGCCACACAACACAATGGGCTTGAGTAGGGAACAAAGAAAAACTTAACAGGACATAAATTAAATTAGCAGCATGGAAGGATCTGAGGCATATTTGGGAAAAATAGTGATAATACTTCCCTGGCACTAGCGATATTTTTTGCCCTAACGTTTGGCGTGTAAGCTTTAGTCATACATCTCTCCAGAAAGTTGTAATTCACTGTAGCTTCTCATGTGTTAATGTATCGCATTGAATGTTGACAGGCTGAGCATTTAATTATCTGAGGACTGCTGTACTTTCTTTGCTTTTGAGTAATTAACTGGATTCTGTACCAAAGTGTGAGGTGCTTACAGCTTCTCTGAGACACCAGGGACTCTTCCTTAAGTTGCACAGGGATTTAGCTAGCCACATCCACCCAAGAGGATAAGTGAAGCAATTACCTGGAGATTTCAGGAAAACCACTGACTCATCTTAATTATCTGGATATAAGTAAAATCCAATTTCAACAAACTTTAAGACACTGTTCTAATTACTTTGAATATTGTTTGCAAGAAGTGAGTATCATTTGGGCATGTGATCTCAGCTGTAGAGGCTCTTGTCCTTGTAATGGTGTCTGTTATAATCAGATTTAACCTGCTCAAATATCTAGAAAATGGCCTAAATGATCACTGCACCTTTTTGTTTGTAAAGTATATATAATCCACTTTAAGTAGAGATAAGCAGAAAATGCCACTACCAGTAATGAATGTGGGTTTGCAGACAATGAACTTTGCCACAGTCAAACTATGGTTCTTGCAAAACAATTTATTCTGAATTCACTGGAGTGATGGCAGCAGTGGGTTTGGGCTCCATGTCCCAGTCAGTTTTGCATCCCAGGCTCCTTGTTTAGATCAGGTTCACACAGTGTAGTTCCATTGTCCCTTCGCAATGCTGTTCCTCAGCCTGGCCCTCCCTGCATATGGGCTGGTTATATGAGCTGCTACAGTTGCCAAGGTCATGGCTCCCAGCGCCTGGCCTTTCCTCTGGCCATGTTCAGTACAACAGGAGGGTATGACCTTACACTTGCACACCATTATAAAGGCTTTAACTACTACAAGACCACAAGAAGCTGAACCCCAGTAAGATATAGAAGAGCGAAACATCAAAGTATTACCTGGAGGTCTAGCATAGTGTTGTACATGCAGAGGGTGCTTGAAGATTTGCTGAATCAATGAAAACATATTTATGGCATGCCCCAAATTCAAACACAGCTGCCAGAGGTAGCTAACACATTTCTTCTCACACGATTATAGTTGACCCAGCTTTCCTTTTCAACTTCAAGCCTATATTTTTTGACTACCCAATTGATACCAGTATCCACACTGTTTGCGGGAAACGAGTAAACTCGTCATATCGCTTTTTATACCAAAGCGTGGGAGACGAGTTTTTTCCAAAAACGATGAGTAGAGACAGATTCCGTCAAATATGGAGGGCCTGGCATTTCAACAACGAAAATGTGCAAGACAACTCAGATAGACTTTGCAAAGTCAGACCATTATTGGATTTCTTTCTTCCCGTTACGACTCGATTTGCCAGGAAAATGCCCGCTTACATTGGGTTAAGATCCCAGAGACAGCTTGAAACCAACATCCTAAAAAGCCAGGGTGGTGGGCACTCCCTAAAATGGCTCCCAATGATCCTGCCTCCTGGTATTTATGTAATCCCTTTGTGTATTTCTCTCCTCTTGAGTTAGGCTAGACCTTGTGACTCGTTTCCAACAAACAGAATATAACAAAAGTTATGAGATATTAACTATGAAGTTGGTTCCCAAAAGACTTGCTCTCTCTCTCTTTCTGAGCCCTTGCTTGAGGTGGGGGGTGGGGGTGTGAGGGGGTGCAGGGGAGAAGCCAATGCCATGTTGTATGGAGCCCTGTGGAGGGGCCATATGGCAACGAATTAATATCTTGGCTGACAACCAGTGTGGACCTGAGGCTGCCAACAGCCATACAAGTGAGCTTGGAATTGGGTCTTTTGAGACATTCCAACAGTCATGTGAGTGGCTTGGAAGGGGATCCTCCCTCAGCAAAGCTTTGCAATGACTGAGTGGCTACCTTGACTGCAGCCTTGGGAGAAACCTGGAGTCAGAAATACCTAGCTAAGCCATGCCTGGGTTCCCCACCCATGGAGACTCTACAATGATAAATATTTGCTGTTTTAAGCTGCTAAGTATGGGGGTAATTTGCTATGCAGCATAGATAATACAGGCAATCCTGTGTTTTCTAGGGCATTACACCAATCTGATAAATGGTATCCTTGCTCTACATGCTACCTTTTCTCACCATAAATCCAATCATACCTTATGAAAAAATATGGGTCCTTTTGGTTCCAAAAGAAAACTTCTAAAATCCAGCACAGAACCTCCTAGGTCCTTTGATAGGTAATCTGGCATTTACCTATAGCTTTTCAACCTATTTTCTATCAGTGCTCCCACTCTTACAAGTCTCTGTTCCAACTATACCAAATTACTAGGATTTCCCAAAACAGATTTCCTCTGTTTTATCCTGGCTATTCTCTCTGCTGAAAATGCCGTCTCCACTTCACCCCTTACCCTTCTGGAGAACTGTTACCTAACTTTCAGGCTCCAGCCCCCAACATTCCTCTGTAAAGTCTTCTCTGAGATGGGCACAGGGAGGCACTCTCTTTGGTGCTCCCATGGTTCTCGGCTCACCTAAATTATTCTCTCTCTGACTAGACTGCAGGGAGGAAACTTGATTCCTAGAGTATGATCATTAAAAGCACAGGATTGAGCGCCAAAATGACTGAGTTCAAAGTATTGATCCTGCCTACTTAGCTGCATGCCTTAAACACGTTTTTTAACCTAAGTCTCTACTTCTTAATAAGATAAGGATACTAATACATCCTAACTCTTGGGTTGTTTTATAGTTGAAAAGGATACATGGAAAGTGTTCAGCATATTGCTTGATGATACTAAGAGTTCAATACATGTTCTTATTTGCATATCTAACATAACCACAGAGACTAGCACAGAGCAAAATTATTGTTTCATGATTCTCTGATAATTCTTTGCATTTCCATTGGAAAACAAAGGTAGGGAAAGTATAACTATTACTTAAAATGGTAGAATTTCAGGAATCATGGGCACCTGTTTTGTCTCCTCCCAAGGTTGGCCCTGCGTGTTAATATGAAAACAGTGAATAAATTAGCAAGTAGGAGAGAGAACAGGATTCATTTATTCACTGGAAACTATTTGTCAAGAGTCTGGAAATGAGAAGATTTTACCATTAATGTGATAAAGTGATTATATTCTTGAGAATGAAAAAACCATTTCCATTTTTTTAAAGAATTGCCAAGGAATCAATTTGAGGTGTCTGTCATCTTTAACAAGTTTTTCAAGCAACAGGCTGCAGCAGAAGGGCATAGTCTGAGGAGTCTGAGGAACAGGATTCTAAACTTCACTCTTCAGGCACTGGAGTGTCTGAGGGTAGGACACACTAATGCCATCTGTAAATGGGGGATAGTAGCACCCATCTTCCCTAATGTACAGCATGGTTGGAAGGAGCAAATGGGCTCATGTAGGTGAAGACAATATTTGAAAGTTTAAGAAAATAGAAATGTATAATGTGTATATTTTTGGGGTTCCCTATTTAACTAAGAAATAGTCAAGCACGTGTACAGACAGCTATGGAAGACATAATTGATTCTGCTTATGTAAATATGGTGTTTTTCTTACACGCTTTCCAAAAAACTCAAAAGGAAGTCTTAAGACTAAAAGTCATTTTAAGGAATTTTTTTTTTAATTGGAGTAAAAGTGATACTTCTTTTTTGGAACTAACAGAACACGACTTTTAAAAAGAGAGAAAGAAACCCCGAGGGATCCAATATTTAACACAAAGGAACTAAACATTAGGAGTCAGGAGCTAGCTTTCTACTCAGTGCTGGAGTTCTAGGAGATGTCACGGGGCCAGGTAGCTCACTTTGTAAATACGGTAGGTCTCTGGATTCCCACAGGGTCTATTTGGTATCTGCCCAGAATCACTTGTCTTCAAAGGAGCAACCCATCTGATCTTCTTTAAACCACTTTATAAGTAGATCTTTGAAAAAAATTAAATTCACAAGACAATGCTAGGCACACTAGGTAAACCTGATTATCCTTCAAGGGTGATTTGTTGCAACAGAAAAAAATAAGGAAAGATAATGGCAGACAACAAAATGGACTACATATTAAGCAGGATGTTCCAATCCCAGAGGTTTCTTCCTTGATTATCTCTCAGACATAAAACTCACTCTTCACATACGGGACAAAAGTAAACAGAATTTTGCAATGCTAAGAACCCCTGTGGAAATAAGGCAAAACAGGGTTAAGGCCTTCGGACTGATGAGAAAAACCAATGTGAAGGAAAATAGACAAACTTGTGTAATGTGAGGAGGCACAGGAGCTAAGGGCTGATCCCAAAGGAACCACTGAGTTCCCACCAGTTCCCTTGATCTGTTCAATTACACAACAGTATCCTAAAGGTAACCTTTTTGTGTTTTGAAACCAAACATCACTTTAAATTAACTTACTTGCCATTGTGTTTTAAATTCCAATTTCTTACTCTTCATTCTTTCTTCTATACTAAATTATTAAAATCACCCAACTGCTCTACAATCAAAAATATTTCAGAAAGCAGTGATGCCAAGATGGATTGACTAGAGTGAAATCAGACAGAAGGAAAGATATTTTGAACATTTCTACGCTTGGTGCATCGTATAAGAATATGGCAACAAGTAATTAAAATGGACTACTTGCCTTTTCCCCACAAAACCAACACTAAGCTCCATTATAGCCTAACTCCTACCTGGAAGGCATCTTAGTGAAATGAAACATGCTAATATATCTATAAATAGACTAACTTTTTTCTTCATTTATATCTTGTTCCATTTTTCATATTTATAAGCTATGGTAAGATGATAACATAAGTAAAATTAGATTTTAATTGGGAAAGCCAAATTAGAAAGTCAGAATAAAAAGAAAAAGTAGATTAACTTTTACAATTAGAGAAAGGAAGAGGGGCTTAATTTTTTATAAAGAACAGATTTTACTAAAAATATTACATAAATAAACCTGTATGTGTAGGCAGCATTGAAATTCCAACCTGCATACTTTTCATTTACCATCATCTATCTATCTGCATCAACACAAACCTCGCACATACATACACACACACACACACATAGCACAGCACACCTCCCCCCTGGTCTGTTGCCTTCTGATGGTGATCTCTGAGCAGCCTCGCGCCAGGAAAAGAGTTTCTACTCAACTCCCATCAACTCTTGGCCCTGCCCTTCACTTGACTATGCTGATGCATGCGCCATCTCATTCCATTCAGTTCAACAGCTGGGTTCAACCAACATTTACTGAATTTTCTCTGTGCCAAGCATTGTGCTACATGCTAGAGCAAAACTGGCCCCTGTTCTCAACAAATGCATGGACTAGTGAATCCTTTAAAGTTCCTTCATTGAAGGGCCTTGTATTCCTGGTAGCATCAAGCAGAATATTTGTTAGATATTTCTTTTTTTGTCTAAAGAGAAAAAAAAGGGGAGTGGGTATTGTTTAATTGGAAATCAGTTCACAACTTTTTTCTCTATGAAAAAAAAATGTTCATAATGGTGGTGGTGGTGGTGGTGGTTACATGCCTGGACATACAAAAGCTATTTAACTCCCAATGTCTTTTAAATTCCCTAAGATGGCAAAGAGTGTACAATTAAAAGAAACTGCACTGCTGTAAATGTATGCCATTTCAAATATGAATTTCATATTTTTAAAAATTGGTACTAACTTTCAGAATATAGAAAACAGATATTACCTTGTTTGACCCCATGATATCAGAGGCTTATTGATCTCAGTTTTTATAAGTTAGGAAACCAGGCTTGTTGAGGTCCAGCCGCTCACTGGGTATCAGCTGGTTAGGAAGTGGTGGTTCCAGGACCAGATCCTTCTGACACAAGAGCCCACATTCTTTCTTCTACCTGAGACTGTCTCAAGGCACCTCTGGGGTAATGCAAGATATTGCATCAAAGCATGGCATTTTATTTAAAATTAGAAATAAAAAGTTCACTTAAAATTCCCAGTGTCCCTGGTAAATTTGATTTCTTCCTTATGACTTCAAAGAGTAAGTACCTTGGAGAAAGACAAATTTCTCCTGAAGCAGTTTTTCTAGAAGTGGGTGAGCAGCTGGTTAACCATAGAGTACTAGGTATATTGCTTTACTAGTTCTTAGTTTCATTTCTAGATCATGACAATCTTCTAAAAATTTCCCTTCAATATACAGATTTGAAAATCAACATATTTATAAAGCAGAAAAGAGAGAAAGGAGCTGCTACTAAAATAAAAGGAAATGCTTGTAAAGATTGGTCTTGTTAGGTTTGGACATCAGTTGTCTAAACTTTGGTTTGTTTCTTGAATGAAAGAGTAAAAAAAAATCTTAAGATAGTTATTAAGGCATTAGTTGTGCAAGGATTACATATTTTATCAAGCTTTTTATGCAAAGGATTAGATCTTCAAGAAAATTAAATTTAAGTAGATTTTATTTCTTTGCTAGGATATTAAAAAGTCACCAAAAATGAGTGACTGCTCGTAAAAACTGATTTTTAAATGAAAACATTTGAATTCCCGTCCTCTGCTGAAGATAAAGAGACTAAGGCATTTAGACCACAAACTGCTAAATTGAGTGTCAGAAGCAAATCTGTTGTGAGCAATGCAGCATCTCCTGATGTTTCTAAGTTCACAATACATCCTCTGTGTGAAGGCTTAGGCCTGCCCCTCCACCCAGTCCATCCCACTTATAATACACACATAGTTTATTACTGCACCAAGCAATGGTAACATATTACTTTTGCTTTGCGAGTAGAATATTGCACTTTCCCACATGTAGCTGAGCTGCAAGCTTTTGTTAGCTCCCGTGGGAAATTTGTGGTGGTGTGAAGTGAACTCCTGTCACCACTCAATGGTTTGCAAAAATAGCGTAGCACTTGCTAAAGACCTGGATCATATCATGAAAGATTGCACTGATCAAATCAATATCTTCAACAAGATTTGTTGTACCAGCCTCGTTTCAATGTGTGAAATGGATATAGTATGTTTAAGGACAGACAGTGGGCTATCCCTTCCATTGTATTCCTGCTAGCTAATCCTTCAGCATGGGTTTCTATAAATGTAAAAATCACAAGGTAAGTTTACCCCAATGCCTAGGTTGGCACTTTGTGAGCACTAAGCTGACCACACTGGATGTTATTATGAGAAGAGGATGTTGTAGAGTCCCACAGACCTAAATTCAAAGCCAGGCTCTGTTGCTAAGGAGACATGTGACCTTGGACAAGCTACCTAACCCTCTTAGCCTTGGTTTCTTTCTACGCAAAATGGAAGTAATAATGTGTGCATCACAGGTTGAGAAGGACCGGACACAGAACAGGTACCCCCTCTACATCAATTTACTCTTTTTTCTCCCTCGTGGGCAACACTCTCCTTTCTATTTCATGATCTACCTACTTCTCCTCTCTATATTAGCCCCTTCCTGAGTACATTTCTACATTTATAGGTGTTGGTGCATATGTGTGGATTTATGTCTTTATATGCATACCATTAAGTAGTAAGCCTAACAGTAGTTTTCCCTGCACCACATCTAGGAATTTCAAAATAGCTTTCCTTTTAACATTATTTAACATAGGTCGTTTAAATTATTTAATACCTATTTTTATCTCCATCTAGTACAATCAATACAAAGAAATATGCCTTTTAAAATGTAATCCTGACTCCAAAATACGTAAAAGGAACTTGTGATTACAAAGGAAAGTCAAAATGAGTTCCATTTACTTGAAAGGTTATCTGACAATACGTGGAAAAAATAAGCATATAAAAAATAGAGCATCTATTACGAATTCTAACATTATAAAATAAATAATGAATTGTAAGTAGAAGAAAATTTAAAATACTCAGAAGGAATTTCAGAGGGGGAAAAGAGAGCAAAGTCTGAGGGCCACACTCTCCATTTGCATGTGAATTCTGTTTGCCCTCAGGATGTACCAGGAAGAAGGGGGTGGTGGGAGGGAGCAGGGGCAGGCTGAGAACCAGGCAGGTCCTGCTAGGAGTCCTGGGATTCATTGCTGTCTTGGTAATATGGCTTTAGAATAGGATGTAGTCCTTAAGCCTGGATGTTTAGAACACAACCATTTGAAAAAGTAGGAATCAACTTTAGTAAGCTGAAAAGCAGCCAGGTTTGAAACACTGGTGCCAACATCCAGAGAGTTTGCCCAGAACCTTGGTCCTGATACCCCCTCCGCTTGGCCCCTCAGCAAGCAGGCACTGCATTAGGAGCTGCATCACAGAGACTCTTCGAGGAGAGATTTTTGTTTATTAAGCTACTAGAGCCCTGATGCACGAAATTCGTGCAAGAGTAGGCCTTCCTTCCCCTAGCTGTTCCGGCTTCCCTCTGGCACCTGGGACCTGGGCTTCTGTGGCAGCCCCGGCTTTGTCTGGAAGGTCGTCCGGAAGGATGTCCGGTCTAATCAGCATATTACACTTTTATTATTATAGATTTTTGTCCTTATGGCAGAACAGTAATTTGAAATATTAATCAATGTATTTTATGCCCATTCAAGCAGCTGAGCCACTTTAGCATCATTGCTTCAAGGGAAGGATGCTATATAGGTTAGGAACCAAAACTGCATTCCTAGCTTTTGTCATCCAAAAGCCTGGGCCCTTGAGTGTCCTGAGGAGAGGAAGTGACAAAAAGAACATTGTGGATTCGAGAGGGAAACTGTAGAAATGTACTTCTCTCCACCCTTAACTCCTCAGACTAGAAAAATTCCCCAGGCTGGAGAAGGTGGAACAGAGGTGGGAGGAATCTCTAAGATCTTAGCTGGCGGTGCTCCCGGAAGAAGGGCCTTTGGCTCTGTCTCCCAGGCAAGCAGGAATCCCAAGGTGCTTTGCAACATCTGAGACCAGAGGGCAACTGCTCCCTTTCCCCAGGGTGTGACATGGCTGTGCAGGGAACCCAAGTACACAGAGCAGGACCTACGAGTGTCTTTCAGAGATGTTGATGCCTCAGCATGGCACATGGCATGAAAAGAACATGGCACCAAGACGTGGAGATTAGACCTCAGGGCCAGGTGAACAGGAGCGAAGGACTGAAGACAGGGGCAGAGGGCGGGCAGACACCTTTGCAGAAACCGAGTGGCAGGCACTCCAAGGGCCAAAGCTCTCAGACTCCCTCCCTCTTGCCCGGCTCCCTGCGCCTTCTGCAGATCACAGATGCCATCCCAGTGAGAAGGCAAGCCACAACCTCAGGCTCATGGAGGGCACATTTCAAAGCTGAATAAAAAGCGCAGAGGTGACGCTAGAGAGGCTGCCGGAGAGAGATTACCCGGTGGGAGAAGGAGTAGCTGGGGCCTGGACGGGCAGCAATGTCTCCTCTGGCGGAGGGACCGCCTCCTCTCTCCCTTCCCGAGCCCCACTTACAGTTCTGAAGCTGAGAGGGGGAAACGCATGTCAGAGGGAACTGGCGCCTTTAATTCTGTGCACTGCAGTCAGCTCTTGAAGGAACTGGGCCGAGGTGTTTAAAATGAAGTGCAGTTCTCAGCTCGAGGCGCCTCACATTCAGCAACTTCAGGAAGCTCACGCGCCTTTCACATTTGTTCCTTACACCTGAGGGTGAAGCTCTGGGTTTTCTTTTTTCAACGGTTCACATGCAGTGTTTGGAGACAGACACAGACTTTCCATTCCAAAGCGGTAGCAGCGGAGAACGGGGCCTGAGGCACGGCGAGGCTTTCTGGCCGGGTCTCAAGCCACGTCAGGTTCCCCAGGAGGCAGCCTCCGCGGAGCTGTGGGCTCAGACCCTCTGTCCGCCTGGAGCCAGACAGAGCCCGAGTCCAAAGGGGGGATTGTTTGCTCCTTCAGACACTGAACAGCTGAGCTGAAAAGACTCCATGTCACTGAGTCCACATAAACAGGCTTTATTTTACAACATGGCATGGGTGTCGGTCCCTGATTCTGAAGATAGATGACAGATGCGCCATCGATAGCCCAAGAAGGAAACAGGATTGACTGAATTTGAAACAAAAACCTCGGAACCACAAAAACAAATACGTTAACAGCTGGCCAGAGGCAAGTCAATACATAGAAAAGGGAAAGACACACGCCCTGGAGTGGCTGCCAGAGGTTAAGCTTGATTACTTTGCATGCGATCTAAGAGAATTTGCACGTGATGCGCTCCATATCTTTGCTTCTAATCCACACCCTCTCTGGCCTGCAGAGGAGTACTCTGATCCTGGACACACCTTGCCAGGCTTGGCAGGTAAGGGAAGTGGATTCCTTCAGGACAGCCTCCCTGTCATTTGTGGTCACTATGAAATCACTTGCATTGGCTGGGGGTTCCTCTCAGAATGTGGGAAAGAAGATGACAAGGGCATCTCCTCGGGTTTGCTTGTCTTCTTATGCCTGAAAGTGAGGCATTAGAAGGTGCAGATCTACTCAGTAATATTTCAGGGACACCTGGCGGCTCCTACGCCTGCTTCCTTCAATTACTCCCAGATGCTCAAAATTCTTTTAAATAAATACAGTCTTTCTTTCCACTTTTAGATAGAAAGAATTTCATATTAAGGCGTAAGTGACTGATATCAGATTCTTTCCCCAGGAAGGGTTTTGATAATAGAAAAATAAGAGGGAACGTGAGTTATTATTGACAGCTGATGTAGTGCCTTGGGGGAGAGAGGGGATACTGTGTTGGGGGAAAAGATAAAAAACAGGAAGAGTGAGGTTGCTAAAAGTTGATCACTTCATAATTTTTCAGAGGGCCAGTTTTAGCCAAAGGTAATGAAATGGCTTTGCTGAGCCAGGTGGAGGTGTCATTTAGAATAATCTACCAATTGAGAGATTTAATATGTACTATATTATTAACAACAATAGAGATAGAACTCCCACAAAAACGCCCTACTAACAGCCTTCTCCAGCTCTGACTTTCGGAGTTATTCAGCCTTTGAGTATATCATAGTCTGCTATCTGTCCAGCACAGCTCACTGCTGAGCCTGGAGGACAGTGGCAGGAAACCGCCAGAATCCCCTTGGACCTTTTTCAAATGAAGGACTCAAAATGTTCTTGATCAAAAAGTGTTTTCATCATAAATATCCCAACCCTTCCAAAGGTATGTTATTAATTAAACATGGACCAAAACAAGTTAATTAAAAAAGTTAACAATCAAAATAACCTGAAAATTTCCAATCAAAATTAACAATCAAAATAACCAGGTCTATTATATATTAGAACGTAATATAAAGCCTCAACATTTAAACAGTGTGGTGGTGCCACATAAAAAGACAGACCTTTGGAAACGAATAAATATTACAGGAGAAGAACAAAATACATATGGAATTCATTAGTTGATAAAGATGGACTTTTTATATAGAGTGTTGGAATAAGAGAGTATCATGGACTAAAGGATAAAACTGGATATATACTTTATATAATACACCAGATTAATCATTTAAATGTGAAAAATGAAATCCCAAAAGTACAAGAAGAAAACACTGGAGAATTCTTTTAAAACCTTGGTATAGAAAAGGCCTTTCTAACTGTGCCTAAAAATTCAGAATCCATAAAGGAAAAGAAATTCAGTGACATTAAAAAAAAACCAACAAAATCTTATCCATGCAAAATTCATATAAAAGAAGTCAAAGAGAAAAATAATTATAACTCATATATAGACAAAGTGCTAGAAAAGAGGAAAAGACTACAATCCAAAATAAAAAATAAACAAATGATATGAGCAGTTTATAGAAAAAGAAACAGATATACCAATATCACTCATAAGAGAAAAGCAAATTAAAGCCAGACAGAGAAGCCATTTCTCCTTTTGAGACTGACAATAATCTGCAGGTTGGATACCTCACTCTGTTGGTGAGGCTGGGAACCAGGAACTCTAACTCATTGCTGGTCGGAGTACAAAATGGTAAACCCTGAAGGTAGGCAATTTGACAGTACTCTTTGTTAGGTCGGAAGGGGGTCGAGGGGTTGATGCATGCCTCCACAAGGCAGATGGTGACACAGATACCGGGCCCTCCCTGGAATGCCCCCACTAGGTCAGCTACCAGACAGAGGACACAGATTCCTGCCTGGAAGCCTAAAGACCCCCAGGTGGGAACACCCACAGCCTGCAAGGTCAGCTACCAGACAGATGGCGCCAACCTGGAAGCTGTGAAGACCCCCTGCAGGGGAACCTCCTTCAATCTTCCTGACTCTCTGACTCAATTTCCTCCTGCGCCGCGAACCTCACACTCTTCAAAATAACAGTGCATCTGCCAGACTTTCACTTTCAGCCATGATAGTGTAATACAAACTAAATGTACTCTCACTTTAAAAAACAACAACCAAGGAAGAAATACTTAAAGCAAAAAGAAGCACATTGCAGTTGTAATAGTTAATTTTACGTGTCAGTTTGACTAGGCCACAGCATGCCCAGATATTTGACCAATCATTTTGGAAGTGTGAAGATTGCTGGAGGAGATTGACATTTCAATCAGTTGAGTGAATAAAGCAGATTGCTCTCCCTAGAGTGAGTGGGCCTGATCCAATCAGTTGAAGTCCTGAATAGAACAAAAAGGCTCTCCTGAGTATGATGGAACACTGCCTTCTTGACTGACTTTGATAAGTGTGTGTGTGTGTGTGTGGGGGGGGGGGCCTTTTAAAAAATAAATATTTTTATTGATTTTTTTTTTTTTACAGAGAGGAAGGGAGAGAGATAGTCAGAAACATTGATGGGAGAGAAACATCAATCATCTGCCTCCTGCACACCTCCTACTGGGGATATGCCTGCAACCAAGGTACATGCCCTTGATCGGAATCGAACCTGGAACCTTTCAGTCCTTAGGCCAACGCTCTATCCACTGACCCAAACCAGTTAGGGCAAAGCGGGGAGATCTTATGGTTCTCTGGAGTCTATGATTGCCACAACCTACTGCCTGGAGACAGTTTCCAGGGTACAGCCCAGAGAGGGAGGCCCAAAGAGTGTGTAGCCTTGCTAAGTTGAGGAGACGGAGTTTAGAATTCAGGGAGGCCAAGAAAGTTAGACTTCCCAGGGCAAAGTGCCTTGGAGGTTAGAGCTCTCAAAGAGAAAGATTCAGAGACTGCAGTGTCCCCTTGGGTCTTCATCCAAGGACCCTCTTGATCCATGAGCTGGTCTCAGTTCTAGGTGACTCTCATGGTAAGAGGATCTTTCAGGTTTTGGTTCTTGACTTTTAAGATATATTTTCCACATAACAGCGTCTCTAAGCCCCAACCCACTACTTCATATAACTTGAGAAACAATGGTCTACTCTTAAGGAAAACTTTAGTGTGTTGCACTCAGTGGAAGACATGTTTTGTTCCAAGTATGGTGTCCTTCTAAGAGAATCTCAGGAGTTATTTTGTCTACCTGCTATTTTTATCTGGTGTACACTTCATCTCTGTGCAAAATGCAAAGCAGATGAAATGGTAAGAGTACTAAAATTTTGAGTCAGGAGACTTGTTTTAGCCTTTAGGATGTCACACAACCTCTCTGGGTTTGTTCTCATCTTTATAAAAGGAAGTAGCTCAATTGTGTGATCTCTAAAGACCCTTGAGTTTTAGAATTCTATGAAAATTTCTGCTAATACATCACAATTTAAAAGAATTTACAGCACTCAGAGATACGGCGTAATTGCAGTGGTTATAAAATATATAGTTATGCTACTTAATTTCACAATGAGATTTAATTAATTCTCCTTTCCCACTGTCAAAAGCCCCAGTGGGATAATTGTCTTTGCAAGTCGTGCAGAGCTTTGGTACCCTGATTGGACACTATGGATCTCAATTTGCTCTCTTAGCAGCAGGGAAAGAAAACCTTGGAAAGCAGCAATACTTTATTCACTAGAGAAAAGAACAGTTAAGCCCTTATGTGCTGCTTAACAATGGGAATTCCTTCCAAGAAATGGTCATTAGGCGACTTTGTCGTGTGAACATTACAGGGTGCACTTACACAAACCTAGGTGCCGTAGCCTACTACTTTAATTGTATGTGCTACATATTTTTATACAACTGGCAGCACAGTCGATTTGTTTACACCGGCCTCACTACAAACACGTTAGTAATTAGGGCTGGTATGAACATTAGGTGACAGGGATTTTTTAGCTCCAATATAATCTTGTGGGACCACCGTCATGGAGGTAGTCTGTAGTTGAGTGAAAGGTTGTATGTGGCACATGACTGGAGTTGCCATGGAAAAGCCACCTCCATCCTCCTCGTCACAGCCTCAGATGCCATCCCAGAAGAGCTGTGGCACCAGGTGCCAGTTAAATGCCATGGGAAGGATTTAGCCCAATGGATAGATTTTGTTCCTTCGGCTGCCTCAAGCAGGTGGCTCCATCTGAAGCAAATGTTATGAATTAGACTTTTTCATATAGCCTTGTTTAAATAACCAGAACCCCTAGCCCCCCCCCCCACCCCCCAAGCCACCAGGGAATGTCTGACTTACCACAGTTTTACTCATCTCTCAGCTGCAGCCAGTCTTCAAACATAAACCTGAGTTGTCGGGGGCACTGAGGGGATCTGTGACCCTCCCCGAAGGCAGTTGGCTCCCAAACCAAGGAATGTGTTATATGAAAAAATAAGTGCTTTTTTCTTAACCATCTGTGGGTGTAAAACATTCTTCATAAGTTTAACTGTTTCAAATTGCCATATGTCACACACACACACACACACACCTGTTTTGGTGCTGGAATCAAGTTGGTACTATAGACTTTGGACTCTACTTCCAACCTTCTGCTTTTTCTTTCAAGGACACTATAGGTAAAAAGCTTCCAGGTTTGGGCCTACCCAGAAACAGAGCAATTTTAATCTCAGTGGGGGTGCTGTGGCTGACTTTTCTGGAATTTCAACCATCTGCTGCAATTCTTCCTCTCCCCTTTCAACCATCCACTTAAACTGCCCCCATGCTGCCACAGAATCATAAACATCTGAAGCCTCAAACCATGGCGAAATAGGGCAACGGCACTTTATGTAGTTGTATTTTACGAGCGGGATGGATGGTAAAGAGAAAGGGGAAACGGGAAAAAAAACTAAAAAAAAACCCTTCTGAAGTCAATTGTCCTTCATTAACTTGGAATAAGACAAGTGGCTTCTTTCAAAGACTTTTTATCTCGTTGTTTGCTTGAATTATTTTTTTCTGGAAAAAAAACTAATAAATCAGGGTTTTTATTGTCTAAAGTTCATCACTCATCTTTCAAAGCCATTAGAAGATGAAGGAAAAATCCTTAACACTACCTTCAGCCAGAGCTATTTTGGTCTAATCCTAGCAAGGTGACTAAGGCATTGTCACGAGTGCAGTGCTAACCCCTGGAAGTCATTATTTTCTAAATCTGAAAGGAAACCCTCTGTGAAGGACCTTTAAATTGACTCACAGGTATAGCTAACCAAGCCCTCTTACAGCAAGCACTGAGTACTGCTGTTCGCCTACCCAGACCAAGCGCCTTCCTGACTTGTAGGCACACACGTTTCTCTGCCTCAGAGGGTTGAGAGTGATTCCATTCCTCCTGGATCAGGTTCTCATTTAGTCATGACCATGGGATCCCATTCTAGACAAAGAGACCTAAGAGACTTGAGACTTTTGGGAGTAGAAGCTGTTTTGGAAGAGACAGCCTATGTTCACTAATATCTAATTCTCCTTTCCTTCCCGAACATGGCAAATTGTGTCTTCCTTTCCCCCTTGAAGTGAGGCAAAGCCATACAGAGTTCTGGGCAGTGAAATCTAAGAGGAAGTCACATGTGCCACTGCAGACCAAAAGATTTCATTACCCACAGAGCAAAACTTTCCAACCTTCTCTTTCCTCACCACCACAAAATCTGAAGTTCTTCTTAAGGTGAGCGCCTCAACCAGCCTGCATCCGTAGGGTGAGTCAGCAATTCTGCTCAAGAGAGGGAGCATGAGCAAGCAGTGTACACGTATTGTTTTAAGCCATGAAGATTTGGAGGTTTATTTGTTACTACGGCATAATCTACTTTATCGTGACTAGTACAGCTTTTCTTGCTTTTGAGAAATAGACATAAGGTACAAGAATGAATAGCCCTGGAGACTATTCTGTTAGAATATGACTCTTGGGATTGTTGCTGCCATCTTGCAACTATGAGAGGACAGCCTGCAAATCCACTCAGAAGAGGAGCCAACACATAAAAACCTAAAGACACTAGGCCCTGGATAATATCATTAAACCACAAAATGAAACCTGTAAGAGTCCATCATCAACTTCTTATGTGAGATCATGAGCATCACATTGTCCTGCTCCTTTCAGTCATATGTTCTCTTATTTGCAGCCAAAAGCATCCTCACTGGTACACCACAGAAGAGGTTATCTGTCTCTTTCCTTTCCTATGTATCTTTCTTTGTCTCCATCTATCCATCCAGCCTCCCATCCCACCCACCCATCCATCCATCCATCCATCCATCCATCCATCCATCCACCCACCCATCTATCCATCCATGTGATAGCAAAATATAACCCTTACTTTCAAGGCCATGCCAGCCCTGGGAAACCAAACCAACGAACCAAACCAAACAAAACAAAACGACCCCCTGAATTTTAACTAAACCCGTACACAGACTGCCTGAGCTCCGTCAAATCTCCTCAGTGATTACTGATGCTGCCCTCATTAGTGACGCACTTCAGGAGGCCACAGGCTCTTTTTGGGTAGCGCTGGAAAGCTGAGGGTCATCTGTGCTGCAAGTCCTCTTTGTTGGATACTTCTAGTTTTTATTTAATCCTACAAATATGTTTCCTGTGTGTCGGCTCTATGCAGGGCCCTGCAGTGACCACAGGGAATTACCCACAGTCACCGCCATGAAAAAGAGACAGGGCAATTGGGCAGGGAGATGAGACAGACACATTAACAGGCCACATGAATATAGAACCTGCCACGGTGGTCATGTGCAGATCCCCTGCAGCTTCTCTTCCCATTCTCGTTGGACACCATTCTGCCCACCACATCTGTGTCCAATGCAGGTCACTCATGTCAGCAGGCTCTGCCTGTCCCATATGCTCCACACCTTCACAGCCAAGGAACTGTCAAGCCCTGAAAGTGACTTTGCTCTGACTGCTGCCCAGAGGTGGGTTAGAGTTTCTCTTTAACTCTCAACTTGCCACCCGTGGCCCTGCTTTGCCCGCCTGTAACCTGGATTGCTTCAGGACAGACCCTTACCTGCAAGGTGGCTTCCTGAGCACCCATCACAGGATTGCAAGGCCATCTTCAGCTCTGTTTCTCGATGCCTGGCGCTGGGACCAAAGAGCCTTTTAAAGCTTGAAATGGAAGGAACCCGTCCAGAAGCAGATGCTTCGAGGGTGTTTCTGGTACAAGATGATTTTCAGGGAACAATGGCTATGAATGGAAGGCAGAACATGCAGGATTAGAGGAAGAAGTGAAACTATGATGCAAGAACAACCAGCCTCAGCCAGCCTGGCGTACTGTCCATCAGAGTGTACACTGTGTTGGGCTGAAATGACCAGGCCTTCCTACTGCGTGTATCCATCAGTCACCACATGAGAGCGGCCCCAGGAACAGGGTGACCCTGAGCAAGGCATCCTCTGCCGCTGAGAAAGACCATGACAAAGCTGCCAGCAGGAGCTGTGTGTCCACTGTGCTCCCCACAGCTGGGCGGCCATCCTTCTCTGGGCGGCCCGGGGGGCACAGCATACTGTTCACTAAGTACTGCTCACTTTGGGAGGCTTGGGTCCACGTCTCCATTTATGTTCAAGGGGCCGTCCTCCAGGGTTCCATGGGCCTCTTTGAGAAAGGGGAAATCAGTGGGTAATTGCTAGATCCCAGATGAACCACATTCATCATGCGATGGATTCTTGCTGGGCCTACCCAACCTTCTGAAGTGGTGGGTCTGACAGGACCCAAACCTGCACAGGCTGCCTGGTTATTCTGTGTCCTGTGCTCAGGGTGAACAGCTGCCCAGTTTGCACAGGACGAGGGTTGCCCATGATGAGGGACTTTCAGTGCTCAAACTGGAAAGCTGGACAAATCTTGGGCAAACGGGGACGTGTGGGTCCTCCTACCCGTGGTCAGACATTCTGTCCCGAGGAGGGCCTCAGTGTGCTAGCAGTTGTATTTCCCAAGGTGCATCGTTCTCCATTAAAGGTAACATGGCTTTGTTCCAGAACCCAGGGGGCTGCATTGTTCTCCCACCGGGATGTGCCATACATTTTTTGAGGGATCCACCTGGATATTCTTATTCCGTGTGTCAAGGTCCCAGGTTTCACAGCCGGGGCCCTGACCGTGGGTTTACAGACCTGTCTCCTTGGTGGAGCCGCTCTGACTTGAAGTCCCCGGCCTGGGCCTCGGCTGGCTGCGCTCTCCAGCTGGAGACGATGAGAGCTCCACTGCCTGCAGCAGCGAGGCTTCCATCCCCGACCTGACCTTCCGTCGCTTATGACTCCTCTCAGCTGTTCCCAATGTTTCTCTGAAGTACCAACAACACTCAGCAGTAAGTCTCAGGTGCCTTAGAGATTGCTCTCACGAGTACATCCCCAGCTACGAGTGCACCACCCCAATCGTCACTGGGCAAAGTTCTCACCATTGGACCACCGCCTGGCACCACAAAACGGGGCCCCAACAGCCAGCCAGGCGGTGAGGGGTGCGGCTTTCAAACCCCACCTTATCACCGCCAGCTTTCTCAGAGTCTTCTCAGTCCCAGGTGTGGCAAGAGTGACTCTTCAGAGGCAGTCACTGAACACTTTGGGGAGCAAGGTATGAGTCAGGGGTTAATGCCTAGACACGGAAGGGGAAGAGACAGAATTGGTCCAAGGCAGAAGCTGACCTGTGCTGCGGGCCTGACAACGCTTCTAACCTGGTGAGGACTCCGGAATGTGGAGTCCGTGGGGCCCAGGGCAGGCTCCCCCGAAGAGCAGGGCGCGTCGAGTGGGTTCTGCAGGTGAGCCTGGCCCTGAAGGAGCCGGCAGCGGAGGCGGTCCGACCTGCGCTCATCCCGAGAGCCCTTTATCTTCCCGCTGGAGGAGGAGCGAAGGTGGCGGAAGGACCAAAGCATAACTGTGGGTCTATTAGGAAATAAAAGGAAAAAGCACTGCAACGACCCGAGGAAGAGAAACGTGAAAGCGGGCCCCTCTCCGCATCTCCTCGTCCACTGTCTCTTCTTCTCCATCTTTCCTAGCCTAAGGCCCAGCCTGAAAGCATCTATCTGGGCTGGGAATTTTTTTTTTTTTAAATCTCCTGGAAAAGACTCAGACATCTCTGGATGGACTTTTCTTCAGATTTCTGCCAGAAGCGTCCAATCAAATGAAATCAGCTCTGCCTTGTATTTGGAAATCCAAACAGGAAAAGAGAAATGTCTTATCTTGTTCCATAAAAGCAGTTCTAGAAATCCCACCACTGGCCCCATTTCCCACTCTCTCCCCAATCATCTCAGGGTGTGTCTCACTGACCATCCTGCAGAGGAGGACAGAGGCTGTCCGCCCTTCGGTATGACCAGCCCTGCGAAGGTAGTGTGGCCACTTTCCATAGGCCTAAGCACCGATTGCTTAAAAAGTCACGAGCAATTTAAAGTGCAAGTATTACTCTGAAAATGCTCCCTAATTAATAAATGTTCTACATTTTTATGTGGGAATGTTTAATATTTAATTTTTCAATAATTTTCTCATTCATAATTTATTAAATTTATTTTGTGGCTTGTATTTATTAAAAATTGATATTTCTATTTCTTTTACTTTGATGTTAAATTATTTTTATGCAAAATGAAAAAAAAAATTGATGCTTTTAAGTCCTAGGACTCTTTTCTAAAGCCTGTCGGTTGCAGCATATTAAAGCTCCAATATCCCAGGCCTTCCAATGTCTTATCAGTGACTATTGCATTTGTGTAGATCAGGGGATCAGAAACCCTTTAGAGGTGGACTAAGGTGTTCAGCTTTCCCCCCCCCCCAATGATCTGGCAATGGAGGTTATTGCAGCATTAAATTTCGTGGTCTAGGAATGATACAGACTTGGAGCTGTAATGCCCTACATGCTCTTGAATATTCAGACCCTGAATCAAGATGGGTGAAGTCAGGGATTGCTGGCGCTCGGGGGTTGACAGCTCGAGTGTGTTAAGTTTCCAGTCAGGTAATATAAAAGGGGGGGCGGGGGCTGGTGGAGAATACTAGGAGTGGAGTTGCTGGTAAATGCCTCAACCATTTAGAACCAAATGTTTTCAAAGAAACAGAACATGCCTGCTGTCTGTGGTCTGGATTGTGCAAGTTTGCAGCCTCTGCAAAGAACCCTTGAGACTTCAACTGAAGTCTAAATATAGGGCCATATGTCCTCCTAGCTGGAGAGAATGCTGTTATTAAACTCCTTTTCCCACTGTGCATTGAGGCAGCTTGAGTTGTGATTGAGGTCAGGAGACCACATGTGTGTGAAGTGGACTGGGATACTAGGATGTATCCGGCAAGCACATAGCAGGTCCAGTTCATCCGCTGCACACACGTTTATTGAGCATTTACTATGGGAGAAGCCCATGAGGTCAGGCAAAAAGAGAGGTGCAAGGGATAAGAAGGGCATATCAAAGAGAACTGGAAGCATGACTAGAAAGAAAGCATGACCTTTGCCACCCTGTAAGTCACAAAAATTCTATGAACAAAAGCCCATTAAATAGGGCTATGAACTGTTTAAAAATATGATATAAAATCATTAATGTCAAAATCTACCACTCGCCACATTTGGCATTTTTTTGACAACTCGTGAATCTTCCTCAGCCCTGCTAGACCCGAGGACAGAGTCCACATCTGTTTTATCTTCACTTCCCAGCATTCAACCTGGTGGTTTGCTGATATTAACTCCCATGAAGATGGGCCAAATGAGTGAATGTTTATGCCCAGATCACCTCCAGTTTGTAAGCCACAGGAAGATAGGTTGGAGGTCCTTTTCATCAATGTCTTCCAAGGAGCCTACGACAGTATTCTGCAGTGAAGGTGCTGAGTATGTGCTGGTTCAGTTGAAGAGCAACCTCTGATACCCGGTCCTTTTCCTGATCCAGGCCTCCCAACCTGGCAATGCTGACTGGGTCTCCTTCAGCGCCAGACACAGCTCACTCCTGCAATCTAGCTGCTCAGCGTCTGCAGCATGTTGATATAATGCATTAAAACATTTCCTCAGCCAAGTGTTTTACACAACATAAAATATTTTCCTATGCTAATGTTTCTTTTATTGCATTTTTTTACAAAAAATTATCACACATTCTACAGATATTCAGCAACATTGACTCAACTGAAACACAAAATAAAATTACAGAAACACCAAATACAGACATTCTCTCAAATTAACTGGAAAGAACTGATTTTTATTGAGGAATAAACTCCACAATGTAAGTTGCAGCACAGTCCTTGCCTAGGGGTCTCTTCCATCAAAGGTGACATTAGGGGGGCACTTTACTGGTGGGTCAGCTTTACTGTCCCTTCATCTGTTGATCCAGCAATCAGGATAGAGAGAGTGAGCATTCCAAGTTTAAGTTCATAGAAGAGGGCTTATGTTGTAGCTCCAGGGGTCCTAAAGCAGACAAATGCCACACATGGCACAGCCCAAAATGAATGAGCGCAAGGAGGACATGTAGACGTAGTAAGAGCTACTGAGTGGAGAGAAACACTCTCCACCCACCGGATGAAAGTGGGAGTGGCCTCATCCCGGGGAAGGACCATAGCCTTGGGAAAAGGTGACATAGAGATGTTAGAGGAGAGAGGCTATTAAAGATCTAGACAGGTAGGTGAGAGTGTGAGAAGGAGGAAGTGTAGGGAGGATGTCAGGTAGGAAACCAGTGATGGGAGGTCACGTGAGGGCACTGCCATTCTGGAAAGTGAGGCCACAAGCCGTGTAAGGTACTCAGGAAAGACTTAGAGTGACTGCACAAAGCTCAACTCTAATGCTTCCATTTGCAACTCCAAATCACACCAGTTTGGTCCACCCAAGTCGGAGGCAAAGAGCCAAGAAGCCTGGACCCTGGCTGACAGGGTGAATAGCCCTCATCCATACAGGCATCACACCTGACCTTCCAAAGCGTAATGTGTTTTCACTCCTAGCTGGCAGATGAGTAGACCAAGGGCTAGGAAGTTTGAGTAGCTTGCAAATTGTTGCACTCCATAGTGATGAGGAGACTCAGGACTAGAATTCAGGTCCTCTGACCACTCACCACTGGTTTGTTTGCTTTACATCTCTGCTGGAGACGGGTCATTGTCACTAATAGAGAAATGTGCCTGAAGGCTGGTCAACCTCAATTGCTCTGAATGGTCAGAGCTATTCACTCATCCTTTAGATGGAGACATTGATAGTTAAAGTAACCCTCCACCTGTTACTCATATGTAAATTAATGCTGCTTGTTTGTTGTTGGAATTTCCTGCCCTAAAGATCTGGTTGTTTTCCCATTGCCTTAATAAAAGCTTTGAGGAAGGCCAGAGCAGCCGGCAGTCTTTCCCACTTGAGGTAGACTCCATGCCTGGCCCCCCATTATTCCAAATTAATTCCTTCTAGTCTCTCTTCATTTTGTGAGCAGCCTTCTCCCGAACCTGAACCCTGAACGGGAACCCTGAGCCACGTGGGATGTGTAAGGGTCTCCCACACATCTCTGTTTAAATTTCACTCTTGTGGTGAAGGTTTCCCTGATCACCACGTATAACTAGGAATCCTCACTCCATCTTAACACTCCTTATCCCTTTTCCGTGCCTTGACACATCACCATTACATAAACAAAATACTTGCCTGCGAGTTTATTGATCTTTCTCCCTCCCCCATTACAATGCAAGTTCACTGAGAGCAGAATTTATCTATTATTCTGTGTTCTCCAAACCTAGAACTGTGCCTGGTACATCACCCTTGTGAGTGATTACTAGGATGAGTCCTATTTGATATGCATGGACCAAGACTTCTGAATCATCTGGAGATCTTATTCAGATACAGATTTTGATACCTTTGGTAGGACCTGTGATGCTGGTGTTGCTGGTGTGGGGACCATGAACCTGGCCATTGGGTCTTCTTTTAGCTCTGATTTGGTGGTGGAAGGAGATGGTCATAGAGGAGGGCAAGGAAGGGCCAGATGGAGGGGAATTGCTAAAAAGCATCTCTCATAGGTAATTTTCTATCTTCAGTAATCCCTCTTGATCTCATGTGCATCTTGAATGTGATATTTCTAAATTGCATTTACAAATTTCTATCCCATAGCACTTTAACAAGGCACCAAGCCTCAGATCCACCTGGCCACCCTCATGAGCACTTCAGGAGCAGCATGCCATTGAAAGCCTGGTTCAGTTCCTAAGCACACTTTCAAATAGAAAAGCCTCAAAGGCTGCAGCGAAAGGAACCAACTCTCTCGTGCAGGGATTTTCTTTAGGATCTGTTTGGCAAACACGTATGTTTCTTACTTTGAGGCAGGCCATGTCAGCAGTTTAATTTAAGACATCAAATGAGAAACAATCTGTCTGCTCTAACCTTTTGCCGGTGAAATGAGCAGCCTCTGAGCCAGTTCTCAGAGAACACTCTCATTATCCTGGTCTCCGTGACATGGGACACACTGTCTCTCTTCTTGACTTGACCTTAACACATCACTGATGCAAAACGTATTTCTAGTTTGAAAAATAGTCCAGAAAATAAAACCATTTAATCATCCCAGCTGCGCTTCTGAGCCTCTGCACTGTAGAAAATGTGTTTTATTTGTTTGATTTGTACTACTGACTGGTTCTAGCCAATTAAAAATTAGGGAAATATTTCTGAGCAGAGAGGTATCCTACAAAAATGTATTCCTTCCATTTAAAACAAAGTCAGGGGGCACAGATCAATGGGAACATCAACTGTTTGATTTTTGGTCACACTATATTCTTGGAAGCCAAGGGATAAAGAGAATTTTGCTTGTAACTAAAGATTTAGGATCAAATTAAAGAAAAAATATAAAATCTCCATAACTGTTTAAAATACCAAAAAATTGTGAAGTACATCATGGAGAGTTTCAGTGGAATGGGGAAAGGAAAATTAGGGACTACTTAATTTAATGAGACATTTTCACCAAAATATGTAGCTGCCATTGGAAGAAGTAGACAGGTCTCCTGGTTTGCAAGCTAATGGCCTCTTCACTTTACCTACTTCCACGATAAAAGTCCTGAACAGTCTGTATGCCTGTACATAACCGTACATAATTGACATGAGGGCCTCACTGCACTCGTATCAGTTTAGGATTAGCATCAACTACTACTAACAGTGGCTAAAACAACCTATCTCCTTCATTTAAGAAGCCTGGTGGTAGGCAGATCTGGTAGATCACTAAGAAATGAGAGACCCACTCTTCTTTTTGCTTGATCTTTCTACTGTCAATTCATGATTCAAGATAGACGATGAAATTCCAACCATTATGTCCACACCACATGCTGCAAGATGAGAAGATAGAGGAGAAGGGGGAGTTTTCTTCTGCTGTCGGTCTCTCTCTTTTAAGGAGACTCCCACATATTTCCTCCCAGATTTTACACTCATACCTCACTCGCCAGAATTTGCTAGTTCTCCCTTGTTGCAAGAGAGACTGAGAAATGAGCATTGTAATTCTACATGAAACTGGGGCTCTGTTCCCGAGGAAGAAAGAGAATGTAGGTATTGCAAGGCTATGAGCTATCTCTGTCACAGTGAAACTCTCTGGGCAGCACTGAAAGTGCTCCTCTGGGGTGTCTACATTTGGCCTCTTTAAAAGCAAGGTATTATTAGGAGTGTGTATGGTTCTGGTGGTGGTAGGACACCTTGAATTGGACTAACCCTCCCACAGATAATAAACACTGGGAATGAAAAAACAAAAACCCCCTTCAAGTCACCGTGGAACAACCCACACCGGCAGTTATTAAAGGAATTCAACCATTTAAAGAAGGAAAGCACACTCAGTGGGCAAGAGCCACTTTAACACGGCCCTTCCCCTGAGGGGACTCCCCAGTCTATATGGTACCAAGGAAGTTTAGGAACTGAGCAGAATGCTGCTCTCTAGAGGTTTGGAGGGTGAGTGAAGAGTCCAAGAGATCAGAAATTGAGTGAGGAAATCTTGAAAATAAAAGAGACTCAGAATCTGCAATATAAAGTCTCCATCAATCCTTGGCTGACTCCTGCACACACGTGGGAAAACTGTAAATAGCCCAATGAAACCACAGCTGGAAGGCTGAAAGATGAAAAAGATACTTCAGCTCTGCCGTACAGGCGAGGAAGAGTTGGGCGGTTAAGTCTCTCCGAATGAGAGGGACTCGGCGATTATTGTTCCAAATGTTTTTCTCCCCCGTTCTTTGCTCCTCTTTGTCTGGGGTTCCAATTGCATATTACTAGGCCACCTGCACTGCAGGCTAGTGAGGCTGTGTTCTTTTTCCTCCCAGCTTTTACTTTCCTCTCCATTTCTCACATTTGATCATTTCTATTGCTACATATTCATATCTTATGACTCTCCTGCCAACTCACACTTGCTTTTAAAACCAATATTTAATGAATTTTCTATTTCAGATATACTTTTCAGTTCTAGAATTTCCATTTTTTAAATATAGTTTCCATTATTTGCTGAGATTCCCCATCTGTTCACTCATTATGACCATTTTTTCCTAAGTACTCGGGCATGTTTATAATAGTTTCTTTAAAATTCTTGACTGTTGCCCTAGCCAGTTTGGCTCGGTGGATAGAGCATCGGCCTGTGGACAGAAGGGTTCCGGTTTCGATTCCGGTCAAGGGCATGTACCTTGGTTGCGGGCACATCCCCAGTAGGGGGTGTGCAGGAGGCAGCTGATCGATGTTTCTCTCTCATTGATGATATCTATTCTTCTCCCTTCCTCTCTGTAAAAAATCTATAAAATATATTTTAAAAATTCTTGACTGCTAATTATGAATAACTGGATCATATCAGGTCTATTTGAAATGACTGATTTATTTTCTTGAGTATGAATCATATTTTCTTTTTTCTCCTGTATCTATTAGGTTTTTTTTATTGCACACAGGATATTGTAGAGCAGATGTTGTAGAATTCTGGCTTTTCTTATCTTCTATTCATTTTTTAAAATTTTCCCATTAGGCAATTAGATTATTAGCCATTGACCTTGAGGCTTGGTTAGAGAGAAAACACTAATCACCAACATCAGGATGGAAAAGGGGTATTTTATAGATCCTAAAAACATTAAAAAGATAACAGGGATTCTGAACTATTTTATGCCAATAAATGCTATAACAGATGAAATTTAAGAATCATTTGTGTTCTGATACAAAAAAATGTAAAAAATAAAAACCCCAAATAGAAAACCTTCCCATCGAAAAACTCCAGGCCATATGATTTCAGTAGGGGATTTCTTTAAAACATTTAAGAAATGAATAATACCAATTTTATGTAAGCTTTTTTTGGAAATAAAATAAATATTATGAGGCCATAGCATAAAAAATAAAATAAATGAGAGAATCTATATGATCATGTTAATTGATTTCAAGACATACTGAAAAGGATGAAGATAAATATCAGAGAAACGTAATAAATATGAAGTAATGAAAACTACAGAAATCGTAACAGGAGGGTAGATATTAACATTTTAAGAAAAACATTTGAGCCCTGACTGGTGTGGCTCAGTTGACTGAAGTCATCCCATATACCAAAAGTTCAAGAGTTCTTTTTCTGGTCAGGGCACATACCTGGGTTGCAGGTTCAATTCCCTTGTCTTAGGGGAGGCAGCCAATTGATTTCTCTCTCTCTCTCTCTCTCTCTCTCTCTCTCTCTCTCTCTCTCAATCTCTCTCTTTCTCCATCCCCCTTTCCCTCCCCCTCTCCCTCTTTCTCCCTCTGTCTTCTTTCTAAAATCAGTAAAAATATATCCTTGGGTGATGATTAAAAAAAAAAGAAAGAAAAATATTGGACAAAATTCAATATGCATTTATAATAAAACTTTCAGCAAACTAAAAACAAAAGGAGTTTTTTCAATCCTATGAAGGATGCTACAAACTAAGATCTTACAAATCTTACAACTAAGATCATACTTAATTATATGAAAGAGTCTATGCTTTCCCTCTAAGATTGGGAACAAGGATGTCAGCTCTCATTGTCTATTCAATATTGTACTGGAGGTGATAAGCCAGTGCAGTAAGTCAAGTAAAAGAAGTAAGAGACATGCAGATTGGGAAAAAAATGAGCATTATCCTTGTTATTGTGACTAGGACTCTGCAAAACAACTGCTAAGGACTTGTAAGTGAATTTAGCAACTTTGCTGCATAAAAATAAATTGTACTTCTAAATATTAGTCACAATTTAAAAATGAAAAATATTTAATTATATTTATAGTAGATTGAAGTGCACACAATATATAGAAATAAATTTAATAAAATCAGTATAAGACCTATACTCTGAAAGCTACAAAACATTGTTGAGGATAATTAAAAAAAGAGTTCAATAGAGAAATATATCTTGTTTATGGACCAGAAGACTCAATATTGTTAAGATGTCAATTATCCTCAAATTTATTTAAACATTGAAATAAAATTCCAATTAAAGTTCTAATGGGCCTTTAAAGTGGCTAATTTTAAAAGACTGACAACATCAAATGTTGCTGAGAATATGGAATAATTGGGACTCTTTTTCATTGAAACTGGTATATAAAAAGCAGCTTGACAGTTTCTCATAAGGTCTGTGTTTACACACATGTCCTGTGACTAATAAATTCCACTCCTAGGACTATATTCCATAAAAGTATTTGTATGAAAATATTTATAGCTGCATTATTTATTATACCAGTAAAAAAAACTGGTAACAACTCAAATGTTTATTAACAGGAAAATGAATAATTGTGGTATAGTCATGTCATGGAATATTGTTCAGCAATAATTAATGCACAAGGGCATGGATGAACCTCAAAAACAACCAAGTGAGACAAAGACATTAAACACAAAGAATACATACTCTATGGTTTTATCTATAAGATGTTCAAAACAGGCAAAAATAGTGTAATAGAAATCAGCACAGTGGTTGTATATGCTGGGATAAGGGGATTGGGGAAATTTCTGGGTGGTGTATACACACACATAAACACACACACGTATCTGTATTTCTATAAACATACACACAAACATTCTATATCCTGTGTTATATCTATTGTACAGCTTGTTTGGATTGTTTGTTATAAAAGTCTACACATTTTTCAAAATACAGAAAACTGTATTTAACTGTATTTTCTTTTAGGTAAATTATACCTCAATTGAAAAAAAAATGTTGCTTTTCAAAACATGATTTCCCATCAGCTGGATATCTGTTTGGTTCTAAGTGAGTACAGTGACAGCCTTCTTATCAGCAGTCAGGATAGCTAGTCAACTACTTCACTAACGGTTTACTAAAATTATTTAAAAATATTTGTACTTATTTTATTTTTTAACACAAAATGCTTGTAGTATATGTATATTCATTTGCTAATATTTTGATGTATAGCCAAAGCCCTTTTTCTTTGATTTGCATTCATATAAACCATCTCCATAACATAACATCTATGATTTCTCATTTCAATGTCTTTAAAAAGGAGTAAGAAATTAAATTCATCTCTGAAGCAATCTAAATGCAAAGTCCTTTTTGGTTTTTATCATTTTGTCACATTCTAAGTTTTGTGTGTCCTACAACTTATTTTAAAAAAGAAAGATTTTTTGTAACTCCTTTCATCTGGATTTCCAAAGCACTTAACTTCTTTTTCCTAGCAGAAAAGTGGCAACTTTCTTTTTCCTTTTATTCTATCAGTTTACATGATATTTACTTCAATTACATCATCACAATAACCATAAAATCTCACATTTAGGCACTGATCAGACCCTGTCTCATTTAAATCCACGCTAATGGCCTCCTTCCATACATCAAGATGTAATAAAGTCACAGGAAGAGGAAGAAAGCTTTATTTTTTTAATCTATAAACCTCTTACTTAAAGGGTCCCTCACATCCCTCACCCTCCGCAAAGCTTTCACACCAATGTTGTAATCCACGGGGCAACTGTGGCAATCCTCTCTACTCCTTCCCGTCTATCTTCTTTCTTTTCTCTGAAATGAGAGGACAATTGTTGGCTTAACGCTCTTTAAAACCATTATTTCCTAAGTGTCCAGGAAACAGATGAAATGGTACTTTTCTAATTTTTTTTTTTTGAGAATGTAGATGAAAACCACGATACAACGCCACTACATGGCAACCAAAAGCAAAGAGGTGATGGATCAGTAAGGACCTTTATAGTCTGCCGGTGGAATGTGAATCAGTTCAAACCCTCTGGAATGTGGCATCACCTAGTAACTGAAAATATGTGAATACCAGCACATCCTCTCCTAGGTATGTACCCTGGACATGTGTGCTTGTTGTGTACAATGACACATGTACAAGAATATTTGGGCAGCAGCATTTGTAATTGACCCAAATTGGAAACAAAGCAAATGCTTTCAATAGCAGAGTGGATAAATAGTGATATGTCCACACAACAGAATTTTATGTAGCAATAAAACTGTATAAAGTGGAGTTACACACAACAAAATGGATGGATCCTACAAACACCACCATGTAAAAAAAAAAGTGACAAAACATTATATACAAAGGTCATAAAAGGTCAAAACCAGGCAAAGCCAAACTACCCTGATTTTCTTCGACTCTTTGGTTAACTATAAGAATGAAGTAGAGCTAGGAAGAAACAGGGACAGTAGCCTTCAATGGCACCGAGTACAGTTGAGCAAATCCAGTCATCTAAATGATGTAATACTGAGAGTGCCTGTAAGAAAGAAGAGAAACTGAGTAGATTGCTTTCCATAGGCATGTTTAAGGCACATACGGGCACTTGAATGTGCACACATACATGTAGACACTATTGGAATATTTCAGGCTAGAGAAAGTGGCTCAGTGGGTGTTCATCTGCCCGGTGTCTATAGCCACGTGTCTATCCTCAGACCACTCCACATTGATGCCTTTCATCTTCAGATCTCTCAAGTGATGCAAAACCGTGGGCAAAGTATAAGAAACAACTATCCATGTTTATAAGGTGAATAAAAAAGCCAAAACAAATGCTTGTTCTCGGATGTTTCTCTTTTCTTGGGCTGATGGCACAGATGCATAGTTTTATCAGCCAAGCTGAATCACAGGAAATGCTAATTAAATTAGGGGTATTTCTTGGAGATTTTGAAGTTTACTTCCTGTGCTTGGTTGCATTTCAAGAACTGAGGAAACTATATTGCTGCATTTGTATCTACTAAATATCTCAAGAAATTGAGATTGATTTTAATAAGCATAATGCTCTAAATAGGAAAGAACCTAATATCCACCAATGGTAGAATGAGTAAATAAATTGTGGTTTATTCAAACAATGAAATAGGCTCGACCCTAACTTACTGTTCATTTCAACTGTAGATGATCACATTAACAGGGGAGTGGCTTGTATTACTCAAAACTTTTGATACCAGACTTATGTGTAAAATTGAAAACAAAGTGATAATGAAAGGCTCCCCTCCCCCCACCCCGCTTTACAAAACAGTGTAGTGGTCCTTTGATTCCTGTGCTAATGACATGACAGTTATACCACAAGAATGCTCACAGCTGTCTCAGTACCACATGGACAGCTGTTGGGTTTAGAATTCCAATGATGGTCAGATAGAAACCAGGAAGTTATGAATGTGATGCTCCCAGCACAGGGGAGGGGAAGGAGAGACTAGTGTGTTCTCTGACTGCTGCCATGTACTTAGGTGTGGCAGTGTATAAACTCTGCTTCACACAGAGCCAGCCTCCACTACCAATGGGTTAGGAACCTTGCATCTAGGTTTAGCAATTCTTGATAATCAGTTCAAAGTACAAAATATTTTTCTTTTAAAATTTAATACAATATTTAATACAAAATATAGCATATTAATAAAACAAATATTGATGATGACACTCTTCAATTTATGAAATAGAACCTATAGATTCAGTTGAAGTCTTCCTTGTGATCCTGCAATCCCAGCCTACTGCCTGCCCACCCAAATTGGGAATGAAGAAGTAAAACTGTCACTATTTACAGAGGACATGATTCTGTATAAGAAAAACCTGAAGACTCTATCAAAAGGCTATTAGAAACAAAAAACAAATACGGTAAAGTTCCAGGATACAAAATCAATGTACAAAAATCTGTTGCATTCTTATATATTACCAATGAAAAATCAGAAAAAAATGAACAATTCCATTTGTAATTGCCATAAAAAAGGTAAAATACCTAGGAATAAATTTAACAAAGCAAGTGAAAAACCTATACCCTAAAAAATACAAGATATTGCTGAATGAAATTGAGGACACACACACACAAAATAAAATGATATTCCATGTTCTTGTATTAGAAAAATCAATATAGTTAAAAATGGCTATGATACCTAAAGCAATATATAGATTTAATGTAATCTCCACCAGAATCCCAATGACATTTTTCAAAGAAATGGAACCTAAATCCTCAAATTTGTATGGATTCAATTATGTGTATAATTGAAAACAAAGTGATAATGAAAGGAGCCCCCCCACCTTTCATGTAAAGCCAGAGGTATTACACTCCCTGACTTCAAAGTATGCTACAAAGCTATAATAATCAAAACAGTATTGTATTGGCAGAAAAAAAAGAGACACACAGACCAATGTAACAGAATTGAAAGCCCAGAAATAAACTCACACATATATGGGCAACTAATTTTTGACAAATAAGCCAAAAACATAAGATAGAAAAAGGAAAGCCTCTTTAATAAATTGTGCTGGGAAAATTGGAAAGCCATATGCAAAAGAATGAAACTAGATTGCTATTTGACATTTCACACAAAAATTAACTCAAAATGTATTAAAGACTTTTATATAAGAACTGAAACAATAAATACTAGAAGAAAACATAGCTATGAAGTATATGAACTGTGGGCTTTGAGGTGTTTTTGTGAACTTAATCCCGAAGGCAAGAGCAATAAAAACAAGAACCAATGAATGGGACTATAGCAAACTAAAAAGCTTCTGCACAGCTAAAGAAACTATCAACAAGACAAAAGGCAAGCAACCAAATAGGAGAATACATATGCAAATAATACCTCCAATAAGAAGTTAATATCCAAAAGTACATAAAGAAGTCATACAACTCAACAACAAAAAATAAACAATCCAACTAAAAAATGGGCAGAAGATCTGAACAGACACTTCTCCCAAGAAGACATACAGAAGGCCAACAGACACATGAAAAGATGCTCAACCTCACTATGTATAAGGGAGATGCAAATCAAAACCACGAGATACCATTTCACATCTGTTAGAATGGCTATTATCAATATGATGAGAAGTAACAAGTGTTGGGAGAGGTTGTGGAGAAAAGGGAATCCTCACTCACTGCTGGTGGGGATGTAAACTGGTAGAGCTACTATGGAAACAGTAGGGAAGTTCCTCAATAAATTAAGAATAGAGCTACCCTATGACTCAGAAATCTCTCTTTTGATTATCTACCCCCAAAAAACTCAAAAACATTTATTTGCAAAGACATACGTATCCTATATTCATTGCAGCATTATTCACAATAGCCATGACATGGACACAACCTAAGTGTCCTTCAAGAGATGACTGGATAAAGAAGGTGTGGTACATACATGCAGTGGAATACTACTCAGTTATTTAAAATGTCAAAAAGTTGCCATTTATGTTAACACGTATGGATCTTGAGAGTGTCACGCTAAAGTGAAATAAGTCAGACAGAAAAGGACAAAACCATGACACATAGGATATAAAACAGAAAGCAACAAACAAACAAATTGATAGACACACACAGTATGGTGGTTACCAGAGGAAGAGGGGAGTGGGGGGAGGATGAACAGGGTGATAGAAAGAGACTAGATTTTGAGCAGTGAGCACACAATGCAATATACAGATGATGCCATATAGAACTGTACACATGAAACTTATATAATGTTATTAACCAATCTTATCCCAACAAATTAATTTTTTAAAAGCCTCCTCCTTACCCAGTCAGCATGGTTTAGTGGTTGAGCATTGACTTATGAACCAGGAGGTCATGGTTCGATTCCAGTCAGGACATATGCCCGGTTTGCGGGCTCGATCCCCAGTGTGTGGCATGCAAGATGCAGCCAATCAATGATTCCCTCAGCGTTGATGTTTCTCTCTCTCTCTCTCCCTTCCTCTCTGAAATCCATAAAATACATATTAAAAACAAACAACAAAAAAACCAGCTCCTCTTCCGTGAAGCTCTTCCTTCCCAACGCTGCAACTCTGTCCTGTGTGCGCTCCCTTTAATTGTGCCCATTATTATACCTGTTGTACTCAATTGCTATTGCTGGTTTTCAAGAATTTCCCCTTGCTAGGCTGCAAGCAACCTGAGGATAGGATCTTTAAATAACCAGTGCCTGGCATATGTTTGTTACTCAATAAATGTATTCCTTTACTTAAAAAAAGAGTAAAAGAGTGCATTAATGGCTAAGTGAATGAGTGAGTTTTTAGGGAATGGGACTGTAAACAAACCATTTGTTTAACCCTTCAGTTTTAATCTTACCTCAGTAATCAGCAGCCAAACTAGAACCTCCTAAACCTGGTCTTGTTTATTATTCCCGGTTAATCAAACCTACATAAAGTCCTAGAGAAACGCACAAGGCATGGGCCACTGCCTGCCTTACACCGGACTAGCATCAGAGAGACCATTGATTGTCTCTAAAAGAAAACAAAAGACACAGTGGTTTTATTTCTCTTTTATTGCAACCCATTGCAAGGTCAAAAGATTCACAGAAATATAGATACTACAAACTGAGTAAATTTCCTTAATCCACTCAAAAAGACATTAAAGACAAAGGACCAGAATTTCCACTACAGCAATATATTTCATAGCCTTTATTCTGAAAATACTGTTGACATTTTGGAGAGGATAAAAAGCCCTGCATTAAACATGTTCACATACAATTATGACATTGTAAGCAGAAAAACAAAAAATTCTATATTGCCCAGAAAAAATCATTTAAAGCCTCAATTCAAAGCATCTAATGAGAACACATTCAACAACCACCACAGGATCACTCGAGGTAATGCTTTTTCTGGTTTTTTTTTTTTTTTTTTTTTTTGAGATTAATGCTTTGAGGCTGGATAGGACATTTCTAGAGATTTCTACAAATATACCAAAGCATTTTTCCAGGTTATGTGGCATCAGGCTTTCTGGATTAGTCAACATCTTAAAGAATAAGAGTGCAAGCCCCCTCCCTACCCCCCAACCCAAGCTGAAGCATGTTCTAGTGCTGCACTTCAGATCAAACACTGCAACATTAATAAAAATCAATTGTACACCTCTGAAACCATTTGACAACAAACTGTAACACTCCAAAATTATTACAATTTGAACTGAAATGGCACCATCTGTATCATGGATGGTTCTCCCTTCTTTAGTCTTTTTTTTCCCAACTATTTAAAATATAGTGTGACATATATAAAAATTAAACTTTTGCTTATTCACTCAAGCTACTATTACTATTCATACTGTCTTATAAATTAGTTTTGGATTAAAAACCAGTTAAAATATGATTTAAGATATTTTTTCAGTGGAGGGGAAATGAAAACAATACAGTTTCATGTGTAAGAAGAATTACAGTTTATTAACAGTAAACAGCTTTTTTTCTTACACAAACTTTATTCCCTTAAAATTAAATTAATAGTCCACTTAGTGACAGAGAAAATACCCTTGGTGGGTACCGACTAGATTTTCCTAACTGATTTGGATTAAAAGAAAAAAATTAGAAAGCCATATCAGAAACACGTTGACATAATCAAAAAAAGCAGTTGTTTACATTTTTTGGAGTCATTATAAATAAGTGAATGACATTTGCATGTAAAGCTATTTTTTGTTTCTTACAGATAGTCTCATTTTAGCAATATTGGGACTTATAGAAAGTTAATTCAAACTTTAGTATACCTGTTAAAGATCAAAAAACCAAAAAAACAAAACAGCTAGTCCACACTGGGGAAGAATAAATAGCAAACTCACAAGCCAGGGTTTTGTATCTAGCTCTACTGGGAAAGATAATCACTCTTTAGCATAAAAAGGCTCCCTGCTGTCTTGATGATAAATCTAGACAGAGGAAAGGTTATTTGAGCCTGAGTCTCTACATGGATTAACTGTAAATATGTGTGAAATCAAAACATTCATTTACATAGATCTTTTCTTAACTGAAAGGTGTCGATCTTTAAACAAAGAAATGCTTATTTCTGACAAGTGTAAACAGAATCTTAAAGAAAAGACTTTATAATTTTTCTTAACTCATACATTAACCAGCAATAGATCTTTGCAGTAGCATAAAAACTATTTAAAAATAACATGCATATAACCAAAAACCTGCTCTAAAAGCCCAAAGCAAAACAAAGCAAAAAAAAGATTGTCTATTTATATCACTCATTAATATTCTATTAATGTGACTTACCCCCAAATCTCAGAAATATAATTTCATAATTACCCAAATTAACAAAAATAATTAAATGATCTGTAGATTTTTAAAAAATAACTTCACACTACTAATTACAGTGGTGACTTTAATGTGAATAATGTGAAGATTAGCTCCAAATACCATTAAAATACATCCAAGACCAGTTACTATCCATGAAATAAAAACTAACACAATGTTAATGTAAAACTCAACTGAAATATTTAGTACTCAACAGAACGCATTTGTAGAATGATGAATAATTAACTTTTTGTGAGCTGGCCGGGGAACTGTTACCTCCAGATACAAATTTCACAAAAGGCTTTATCCTCTCTAGTCCCTTCATCGCCTACCAGATAGGGAGCTGGCCACCGTGGAGATGCTGAGTTAGCAGAGCCACCATGGGCAGCATGCTCTCCCAGGGCCTGGAGGGGGGCCTCTATGCCAGCAATGACACAGAGAGAAACTGCCCTGGTGTGTGTGTGTGTGTGTGTGTGCATGGATGTGGGGGTGAGAGAAGCTGGTTGCCAGGCTTCTGACTACTGCAGCGTCACGTGTGTCCTGGTTGCCACAGCAGAAGTGCGCTAGGCTAGTCTACCTCACGAGGAAAGAACGTAGTTGCCTTCATTTTTGGGCATCACCAAGTGGTAGGAATTAGAAGCTCAAATTACTATATTCAATTCTTTTTATTCCACAGTAAAAACACTTTTTTTTTTTTTTAAAAAAAAGAGAGAAATAAGCCTTTGAACTTAAAAATTAAAAGGTCTGTGGCGTTTAAAATCTGTAACTTAGAAAAACAACCAGCTCACCTGGGACTAAACAGCAATTGCGCTTATGCTAGGCAGTATGCGAACGAAACACAAATATACACACTCGGGTACACACACAGACATGTGACAGTTAAAACCTTTCCAAGAGATCATCCGCCCAAATCTATACCCCTCCCTGCCCCGCCGAGCCGCTGCCTGGACCTGAGCGCTGGCAGGAGCGTTAGGAGGAGGCCGCGGACATGTTAGGGGTCCAGCCCATCTGATAGGCTCTCTCCAGGGTCCTCTTGCAGTCCTGGAGGACGGTGCTGAAGGTGATGTGGGGGTACTGCTGCACCAGCTGCTCCACCGTCACTTCATTGACCTGAAAGCAGACAAGAGTCGCTGTCACGCACCTGGACCGCTGAACCCACCAGCCGCCCGCGCTCATCGGGTGCTTGTAGTGGCACCAGCAACCAGGCCCTCAGTCCTTCTCCGCAGTGCTCAGGGAGAGGGCACCGGGCCCTTTTGGTCTGACAGCCCTGGTTTGCTAGATACCACATTCGCCCTTACAGACTTCTAAAAAGACGTATGATATCAAGGCATCATATGTGTTTTCTAGAAGCATAAATCACTGCGACTTGCCGAGATCCTAAATGCATCCATTGGAAATCTAGTGCTTAGAAGGCGAGGCTGCAGTAAGTGAGCGTTCGAATGTGCATTTAACTTTGCCATCAACCTGCCAGGCCTTTTAGGACAAGGCTGTAGATAGAAGTGCTGGGGGAAATGTTTATTTTTCTTCCCTTTAAATGTTAAGATATTGCAGACTTCAAGTCCTTCTGTTGGAAAGGGCTGAGATGGGAGGAATCAATAATTAAAACATACATGGCTGGCAGGTCAGGGATGGCCCCACTAGACCTTAACCATCAAAGATACCACCTTGATTCTTGATTAGACAAGGCAATCAGACAGGCCTAATTAAAACTAACACCTGTACAATTGCTGTGCTGTGGAGGGATTAATTTGTCAATTATTTTTAAGCTGATTGCAGTTCATATCACAGAAGTAGACAGCTTCCTTCATCCTTTAGATAAATAAATGATTAACCTGAGAACCACAACTTTTAGGGAGCTTTATTTAAAATCTTTATCAAACACTTGGGCATTTTCAAATACATCAATAGTTCATTTAGACTAAGTAAGCTGCTCCCTTTCCTTATCTGTCCACCACGGGGAAAGAGCAGGACCACCGGGAAAAGCCCTCAGATAAGACGAAATCCTTGCTATTTGCCTTTCAATCCTGCTTACAAATATGATGACCACGACATTCAGTCGTCTGCACTATTCTGAAGTAATATGGTATTTTCTGGGTGATTTGGAAAACTGTGATATATATCATTTTTTAATATATAAATTTGAGAGTTGTTTCAGCACTGCACTGATGATAATCTTTGTCAGAATATTTCTCTATTCAAAATTTGCTTGTATAGAAATCCATTTTTATTCTAAATTCAAACAAGACACGCAGTTAATTCTTTTTGTGATATAGATATGATGTATAACATTTTGTTTTCAAAAATAAGAAAAGAATTGTGAATAAAAAGGAAGACCTGATATATGAGTTGAGAATATGAACTGATGGTCTTAAGAGGATTTTTAAGCAATATAATTTTTAAAAATTTAAATTTATGTTCTAAGTCTTGCCTGTGTTGAGGCAGCTTATAACAGGACATTTAGAAGACCATGTGTCATACAGCCCTATCTCTCTAGCCACTCACCTGACTGAATGTCACGTTATCAAGCTTCCAAGTTCTGTCTGGCCTCAGGGACTTTGCACATGTTGTTTGATTTACCTGGAATACTGTTTAATACACCTCCCCTTAAAACAACCTTCTCTTTCATACTTCCCACTCATTATTTTTTTTTAATTTGTTAAACTATTTTGAAGTCTCAGGTGGGTAGCACAGTAACTCAAGATCTATATACTTTATTATGCAATCACAAGTCTAGTCACCATCTGTTACCGTGCAAAGTTATTGCAATAATACTGACTATATTCCCCTTCACCTTTCACCCTACTCATTCTTGACTTCTTAGCTGTAATGTCATTTCCCCAGGTAACTCTGGTCACTGCCCTCTCCCTGCTCCCCTCCCCAAATGAAGGAAGGCTTCCAGGTTGTTCACTCTTCCAATATTGCCAACCTCTCCTGCATAGCACCTATATTATAAAGTTAGTTTATAATTGCTTTGTTTAATGTCTATTTCTCCAATGTAGGATCCATAAGAGCCATACAATTTTTTTAAATCTAGGAGCCAGGCCTACTTACTAGTGAATGAATGATCTACAATAATAATAATAAAAGCATTATATGCTAATTAACTGGACAGCCAAACGACCTTCTGGACTACCTTCCAGGTGAAACCGGTGCTGTGAGTGCTTGAATTTCATGCATCGGGCCTCTAGTATAACAATAACAAACTAGAAATAAAAATTAGAAATCCAAGAGCAAGGCCAAGCTAGAGATTAATGTAATTATAACCACAAAGACCAGCAATTTCCTCAGGAACTCACATTCAGCTCAAGAATTCCCTCCTTCAGGTAGCCTTTCCGCAGCAGGCCTATCTGCCCGTGAGGTTGGGTCAGGCACCCTTCTCTGGGCACCCACAGCTGGCACCCTGTGAACTTGGTCCCTGATTTAAGCCCCCTCACACTGCATGGCCGTCATCCTCTTACTTGCCCATCTCTTCCGCCTGAACCAAAGCCTCTGCCTTTGACTGAGGCTCTCCACCTGAGCACATGAAAAGTAGAAACGTGGCAACTGCGTTCACACCATGGACTTTAGAGCCACCCAGAAACAGGTTTGAATCCTGGCTTCACTTTGCTTCTTTAAGATTTGATTTCCTCAACTGTAAAAACGGGTTAAAAGATCATAGGACTGTTACAAAGGATTAGCTGTAATAATATGCCTAACACTGTGACTGACTTAAAAAAAAGGCCGTCGGACCCTGGCCAGGTAGCTCAGTTGCTTAGCACATTGTCCCAATATGCCAAGATGCCAAGGCTGTGGGTTTGATCCCTGGTCAGGGCATATACAAGACTCAAACAAGCAATGCATGAGTGGGTGGAACAACATATCAGTATTTTTTTCCTCTCTCTCTCAAAGCAAGAAGTAAACATTTTTTTAAAAGGACCCCAAATGGTAGCTCTTATTACAGCTGGCACGATTATGAAGTGCATGAGTTAACCATCAACATGTTAGGATGACCAGTTCTCTATAGCAATGCTCAGTATTGCTCCATTTCTGAGATACTTCAGAAATAAACTTTTACAACATTAGTTATCATGTTCAAAATAAAATAATCACAGGGCAACAAGTAACCTTTAAAATATACTTCATAGACCTAGCTGGTTTGGCTCAGTGGATAGGGCATCAGCCTGTGGACCGAAGGGTTCCAGGTTCAATTCCAGTCAAGGACACAAGCCCGGGTTGCTGGCTTGATCCCCAGGGGGGGATGTGCAGGAGGCATCCAATCAATGACTATCTCTCATCATTGATGTTCCTATCTCTCTCCCTCTCCCTTCCTCTCTGAAATCAATAAAGATATATTTTAATAAAATAAAATAAAATATGCTTCACATACAAGAATGATCTATTTTATGTTAAGGCTCTTTTGAAGAGACTACAAAATTTTCTTCAATAACACATTCTCTGGAAATCCTCTCTTTTCTTTACCTGATGTTCCCCAGGCTACTGTTAGGTCACCTTGCCCCCTCCTGCCATAAATACACCAGAAGGGTGCACATCTAGGTAGGGAGAGATGATGTCACTTGGTCAGAGAGGGTACTCAGAAAATATGTATCACATCACAAAGGAACTAAACATGCGCCAAGCCACTTAGCATTCAAGGAACGACTAACTGAAAAAAGAAGAAGAAAAAAAAAAGGATGGCAAAGGGGACATGTTTAAACCCACCATAAAGATGGGACTGTCTTCTATGGTACATCCTTTCTACACTACGGAAGGGCCTGTAACAAGTTTTATACCTAGGTTGACAGGCAATTTGTTTTGAAGGTCCAATTTTTAAAAATAGAAAATATCTCCATGTGATAACTGCTTTGCAGAGAGATACAATTCACCTTAAGCAAACTTGATACATGAAAATATGGATTTATGGAGTATATAAATCAGAGAATCATTATTCACTTTAGTAAAGACTTCCACAGTAGGGTTAACCTATTGTGTCAGCTCTCTCAACGTATTTTAAATATCCTTTTGTTTAGCAAAATTCAATTTACCTATTTCTCTTGTACAAAGGAAGATACACTTATAGCTGAGACTGTTAATTCTCGGCTTTCATAGGTTATGGGCAAGAACAGACAGAGCTTTGGCTTTGTACGGCTGCATGAGAAAACGGCACTGCATTTCCTCTGTGGATAAATGAGTCTTCTAAGCAATCTTTTTGCTAACTGCACTCTGTAAGTTCTAGAAAACAAAGCAGTGGGAGAAATGCAAATATTCCATTATAAAGCTTTATCGAGTAGAAGTTATTCAGGGAAATACATGTGGCCCCACTAGGGTAAGTTCCGTCTTTTACTTACAGTGTCTCCTGGCATCACAGTGTGGCAAGCTTTACACTAAAGTTACTTTCATGGACTCAGAAGTACAAATTATGCTCACTGCTTTGTATAGACTCTCAGCATTTTGGTGCCTTAGAAAAGGAGTTCAGTGCACGACACCAGGAGGGTCTACATTGTTTTAAATCATTACGCCTACAGACAAAGTTTGCAGGCATTTTTGTCATGCACAGCTCCATTAGCTAGGATGAAAAGAACCGTTCTCTGTTCCAACTCATAAAATCATGTAATATAGAAAAAGACCATAAAAATAAATTTAAAAAAAATTTCCCCATGATCCCTCGTTTTCAGTATTCAATGTCTTTTCCTCTTGCTGAAAGCTATCTATGGCACCACCTATATTACACATGCAATTTGAAAAATGCAGTGTATCTTCCTGAAGAAGTACGTAGCAGTGTCATTTGAAGAAATTACCGAGATAAAAGGGGGAAAAAAACATGTACCACAGGGTTTTTCTTCAAATATAAGAAATATGGATTTTACAATTCTCTCCAAAGACTGCATAACCATAACTTACATTTTCAAAATTATTATAACTCTTTTTAAGGTACTAGCAATTTGTCTGGTATTTTAATCTTTTTGAGTTAACAGCTATTAGCACTTTTGGAAAATGTGAGGCAAATTGCTGTGCTAATTAAGGTAAATCATACCACGGTTTCATTCTATTGCTGCTGCTATGAGAGGCTGAGGGGAGCACTGCCAGAGTCTCCAGCACTCAGTTTAACCGATTTATCTAGACCATCACACTGTGAACTCATCTCCTTAGGACTACTTTCTCCACAAAACTCCAGAGAAAGGTTAGCCTTGGCCTGAATTATCTCCCCATGATACCTACTGCTCAAAAATAAAATTTCTGATAAAATTTGCTGAAGAATCTATGTATACAAAACCCTAATATGCAAATAGACCGAACGTCAGAACAACAGAACAACCGAACAACCAAGCAACTGTCCGCTATGATGTGCGCTGACCACCAAGCAGCACGCGCACGGAACATGGCGGGCGTCAGCGGGAGGCAGCAGAGTGCGGAACATGGTGGGTGTAGCTGTGGTGGGATGGTGGAGCAGGTGAGCAGTGGCGCCAGACCAAGGCGGGGCACCAGTCGCTGTCATTGGGGCAAGTCTCTGGTGGTTACTGAAAATTCTTTGCTCCCATGCACTGTGGTCCTGTCTGGAGCTTGCACCTGCTGCCGGCACCGACCCTACAAACACCCACTGCTGGCTCCTGGTGCCGACTCCGATCGCTTGGTGCCATCAGTGGGTGCAATTGGAGGCTACTGGCCCCATTCACCTCTCAGGGCTTCTCCACCTACCCCAGCTCCTGATGGGCAATCGGGGCCAGCAGCCACCACTCACACCCACTGACAGCACCTGCCCTGCTCATGCCCACTGCTGGCGCTGGCTCCAATCGCCCCATGCCATCAGCAGTTGCGAGTGAGGCCAGCACTGTCAGCATCAGTGAGTGGGAGCAGCGGTAGCAGGAGCAGGGCTGCCGGCAGAGAGGGGACCAGGAGCCGTGACGGGAGGGCCCAGATGGGGGCACGGAGGATGGGCTGAGACCTGCTCCTGTGCCCACCACAGCTTCATGGCCCACGGTTCCTTTCAAGGTGCACAAATTCATGCACTGGGTCCCTAGTTCATTAATATTAAGTGACTTGTGTTTCCTCTTTGACTCATGTTGTGAAATAGGACATGCTTATTGTAAGGGGACAACTATTTGAGTATATTAAAATCACACTTGGGATATAATTCAGGGATACCTCGTTTTACTGTGCTTTGCTTTATTGTGCTTCAAAATGTTGCTTTTTTTTTAAAAACAAATTGAAGGCAAGATCCTCCACCAGCAAAAAGATTATGACTTGCTTTATTGTACTACTCTCTATTACAGTGGTCTGGCACTGAACCCACAGTATTTCCAAGGTATGCCTGCAAAGCACTTAAAATCACTATTTTTTTTTTAGATGGAGAAAAGTTCCCTGCAAAACTCAATACTATTTAGAATACCAACAATAATCAAATGTACTGCGTTATTCCTGGACTATGACTTCCTTGATGACAAGGAGTACTGCAGTCATCCCTTTGTTCTCAGTCTTACTCACACTGCCTGGCATGCTCTTGTCCATTAGAACATAACCTCTCGAGACAGGAGTGTGGGCTGTTTCTGTCACAGCCAAATCCCTAGCACATAGTAAGTACTCAAGAAATATCAGTCGGCTAAGTTAATATGATAGTTGATTGAAGAATGCTTATTGAGTAACTAAAGAGGCACCAATTAATACTTCCTCAGAAGCTGTGAGGATGAGCTCACCTTGTTCCCAGACTGTCCCCTCCACAGTGCAGCAGTCTCTAACGCTTGGACATCATGGCAGCTCCAAACTCCTCTAATCCTTTGAAGTTCACGCCCAAGGTGGTTCTTTGTGCCACTTTCCTTTCTGTCTGACATCACAAGGGAGCCTCTTTCCAGATACATCTCCCCTGAGTTTCCAATAGCTTTGCACAGGAGACCAAAGTAGCTCATGACGGTGACAGAGCAGTTTTTGCTAGGTCACGTGGCTGTCAGGCAGGACTCCGGAAATGGCTGGGCTATACCTCAGGTTAGTTGAGGGTAGCCTTCCTTGCTGGAGATCAGTGGCACATTACACTGGCCGGAGAACCCTGAGAAACATATTAATGGTCCCTGGACAGGACTTGGTTTCCAAAACTTTGCAAAAACCCACATGGTTCAGAAGACTGAACACTTCAGTTTGGAGCATCAGCAGTCTGCTCAGGGTGGCAGGCCCAGGGGGGCCCCACAGATGATGTCACAGTTATCTGCTCACACAGGGGACTGGGAGAGGTCTCCTGTCTCAAAACAATGCTATCTCCACCCATTGATTTCTTGGGCTTCAGCAATTCCACACGCCTGGGGGCAACTGGAAACGTGAGGGGCTTTTTGATGATGTTGATTTCATTGTGACAGTGGTATGACTCTTGTCACAGGGAGCTGGTAGACAATACTCCCGAGAGGGAAACTCTCCAAACCAGCTCCCATGCCGTCAGGGGGAAGTCAGACACGTCTCTTCTCTGCAGCATCGTTTATTTGGGTGAAGTACTTGAAATAAATGGTTCACTTTTTCATCCAAATGACTAATAAGGCAAAACTAAAGTGTGTCCATATTCCAGTAAGAATGGAGGAGGAGGGAATGGAAAGAACATTCACTGAGCATCTACTATTTCCCGGGCATCTATGCCTTAATGCTCTGATTACAGACAGAATTAGTGCTTCACACCGGGGCACACAGCTTCACTGACATTCACTTTCCAGCTACAATTCAGGAAAATGATGGTTGTTTTCACACAAATTCATTTCAAAGTTCTCTGCAATCTCTTCAATATGGCTGCTCTGTGGGAATATAAATTACAATGGACCCCACTTGGCCTGTGGGACACTGTCATGGTGCCATGGTTGTGGGAGACGCTGGACCATGATGAAAACATGACAAAGTTGCTGGATGAGCAAGGGCCTCTGGGCCGTGCCAACTGTCCCCCGCCCAAAGCGGCAACTCCCCTTCCTCTCTCCCACCCAGGGGAATGTTGTCCTGTGTCCCTCAGGCAGAAACCAGCAGGAAAGACAGGGCCACACTCTGAGAGAGGAAGAACAAGGAAGCCAGCAGCAGCAAACCCCGAGGAGGGCCTTCTAGGGGGAGCGCAGGCCACTGTGGACAGGGAGCTGAGTGGCACCTGATCCTCCGCAGGGGGCTGGGAAGAGCTTTGCAAAGGAAGTGACCTTTAAGTGACTTGTGAAGGACAAGGAGGCACCAGCCTGTGGATGACATGCACTACATGTACACATATTTGTCAGGGAAGAGGGAAACCCACTCGAAGCTGGAATAAAACAACTCATCTCCCCTTGCTTTATGAGCTCTGTGGTCAGTTTCTCCAGCACACACAGCAACTTAGAGTATAACGGAGGTGAGGTACGTTCTTGTTTCAAATGACACTTCTCTGAGGGGGGAGGGTAGCTAAGAGAATGAATCCCCCTGTCTGCAGCGGGAAAAATAAGGGGCCCACAGTACATCTGTGAAGGTGTCGCAAATAGCACACTGGGCACCTGCCTCTCGATTCAGGGCTCTTGCCCTCAAGCTGGTCTGTCATTCTCCACAGACTCTCTGGGCAATGCCACTCACTGCTAACAGCCCCAGAGGCTGACTCCGGGGGGCCCAGAGGCAGAGTGCTGTCTTGCTGGCAGATACCTCCAGAGTCCGTCTCTCCCTGAGGTGCTGGCTCTCTGGCTAGTATGGACCCCGGCATTCGTCAGGTGCCCCTGGAGGTTGTCCTGGACAACACACATTCAAATGAGACTCCACTGGCCCCACGATGGGCACACACGGAAATGAAATGAGTAAAAGGGGGTAATGCAACTTTTAGTAATAGCTCAAATTTGCATGTGAATGAGATGAGTCATCTAAGTGCCGTTTAAAATATTTCCAATAGGGCACTAAGAAAAAAACAAAAGAGCAGACAATACACTGATTTTCCCAGGACCCCGCTCAGCCAACAGCATGCACACTGCAGGCCCTGGGAGGTTTTTATGATCCTATTTCCCTCCCTTTGCGGCAGGACCTCTCACGTCCTCTTGCCGGAGATGTGCCACATCCTGGCGATCTTTCTCTACAGTTAGAGCAGGGAGGCCTGGGACGCCAGGCATCCAGCACCAGTTTCACAGGCTCCCAGCTTACCTCTCTCTCTCTCATGAGCAGCGAGGCGGACCCAGCTGGAGCTACATCGACAGGCTGCAGGCAGCACCCACAGTGAGGGGGATGGGTCTTCCCAGCCTGGTGGGGGCTGTGGAAATGACTCTGGTGAGAGAGCAGCCTGGCTGCCGCCGCTCTCTACTCTGCAGGCAACTTTGAGGTCCCTTCCTTCACTCTTCCTTCCTCAGCCACTCCCAGGCCTTCTCCATGAGCCGCACCGTGACTCGGCTACAACAAATGTCTGACACACGTTTGTTGATGTGAGATGACTTAAACGATGACTGCAACCAAGATTACAAGCAAGAATACAGTGGTTCTCAGCCCAACTACTCACGGGGTCTTTTAACGGCCCCTGCCCAGGCCGTGTCCCAGGTGACCTGTATGCGAACCTTGGAGGAGTGAGACCCAGGCATCTGCATTCCTTACAGCTCCCAGGAGATGCCCCAGGGCAGCTCGGGTTGAGATCTGGAGCCCCTTGAGAGTGCAGAGGATTTCTGCACTTGGGGGTTTGAAGGCAAGACCTGAACTACGATTACTGAAAGGTGAGGAGCACGCACCTCCTCCCAGGCTGCCCTCCGCATGGAACTGTGAGTCAGGGGTTCTGGAGAAAGAAAAGTTGCTCCCACAGCTTGTTAGCCCACCTCTCTTTCCCCTCAAATACTCATCACTGCCTGAAACAAAAGTATATTTTTGACTATGGTAACACCAGACTGGTTTCTTCTCCTTCAGCATTGCTTTAGATTTCTAGTGAGGTGTGGGCAGAGGATGCAGCCCCTGGCCTTCCCGATGGCTCAGGGAGGGAAAAGGGCCCCAAACCCAGTGTTTACATGGACCTGGTGCTTCTTCAAGAGGCCACTCATGAGGTGGGAGAGGACTAAGTATTTATTATACACTTAAAAAAAACAACTGGATTATCCTAAAAGCCACTTGCTAACCTCGAGAGTCAGCTGACTGCAGGCTACCCCTAATGCACCATGCTTCGCACCGAAACCTCCCACCGACAGCCCGCGGCCTCTGAGAATGCATTTTTAAATAGAGATGTAAGAACTCTGACTCTTGCGTGGCAAAAACCTCATCTAAAAACCCCAAAGCATAGAAATAGGCAGATACTGAGAAGGCAATGAACCTGGCAGGGCGGCAGGCTCATGAATTCAGTCAATTTTGTCAAATGCAGTCATTCCATTTCAGCATCTGCGATGACTGGGAGTGCTATGCGCTGTCAATATCACAACAGGCCTGGCTTCGTGCTGTCTCTCGCTCATGAAATGTGGGCTGCCTGTGAGCACGAGCATGGCTCCTCTTCACTCGAATTAACACAGCGAGAAAGCGGCGGAGAACCCCGGGGACGGGGATCACAGAAACGCCTGCAGCGTTGAGGGGGAACCGGGGCTCGGGGCTCGCCAACCTGAAGCCTCTAATTAGAGATTAGTGTGACAGGAGTCCCACAACCACGCTGTCAGAAAGAAAAATTAGTGACATTTTCATTCCGTTTCACCCAGCGATCCTCCACCCAAAAAAGGTGTTTCAAGCCAAGTTTCAGTTCTAGGCACCAGCCCTGCGTAGGCCACTCTGCGGCCACGAGCCCACAGCCCTGGAGTTGACCCACCGTGCAAGTCTGTACATTTTAAAAATAGATTTGCATGCGCAGTGCAGACGAACGCCAGGACAGACACGTGCGGGACAGGGGACGGAGGAAGCCACTTGGGCAATCATCGGCAATGCTCCAAAGGGTTCAGCAGAAGATCGAGTCTTTGAGGAAACCTGTGCCCTAATAAGATAATTAATGTAGTCGCTGAGTTGTAAGTGCGATGTATTTATGGAACACATCTGGGTGTTTCTAAATTAAATTGGCAAAATTAAGCTGGAAAATACAATTGAGGGGGAAAACTCTCAGAACTAAAAAAATGTGTTTTCTCTTGTGCTTAATGACTTTCTTGTTTTCAGTTTTCATTTTCTTACACAAAGCTTATGGCAGGGGTCATCTCCAGTGGACACCTGATGACAACAATTTCTTTCTAAAATCGAAGTTTCTATCAAGTAGAATTTATAAATTTGACCTGTTTCCTAAAACACGTTTATTATCAGCAAAAATTTATTCTGCATGAAAGTAATCTGTAAAACTGTAGATTAAAAAACCCCTACAACAGCCTGGCTGGCATGGCTCTAGAGGCTGAGCATCAGCCTATGAACCAGGAGGTCATAGGTCGACTCCCAGTCAGAGCACATGCCTGGGTTTGTGGGCTGGATCCCCAGTGGAGGCATGCAGCAGGCAGCCAATCAATGATTCTCTCTCTTCATTGATATTTCTCTCTCTCCTTCTCCCTCTCCATTCTTTCTGATCAATAAAAATATATTTTAAAAACCCTACAAACAAGTGCTATTTTTCGTTTTCAGAAGAGAGACTACATAAATCAGAGCATTTCAGGGTTGGTCTGTGAAGGATGCTGAGTCCCACGGCACGTCAACTGCCTGAACTCTGTGACTGTCCTGAACCCAGAGAGCATTTGGCTACACTCAGAACTCCCAGCTACAGGAAACTGGTCTTATACCCAAGGGGCTGTCTGTCTTACTCATTCATTTATTCCCCTCTGCCTTGATATTTTCTATAATCAAATTATTAAGAAGAAGTGGGATCTAAAGGTTATCAAACTTGCTTTTAGCTGAACAACTTCTATAAACCACATAGTAACTAAGTAGAAAACAAGTCATATAAATAATGTAAATGAATACAGCTATAACAATGGGGCTCTCTGGTTGAGAGCTGCAAGGCCCAGGCACCCTGTCCTCTTAGCCTGAGGAACCTCCTCAGAAGCACAGTGTTACACAGAATGCAGATGGGAAACACAATCCAATCCATTCACCTGTCATCTGTCCATCCATCCATCCATCTGCCCATCTATCTACCCTCCTATCCATCATCCAATACATATCTGTTTAGCAACTACAACATACCAGCCACTATGGGAGGGCCTGACAATACAGCACAGGAGACACTCAGGGACCTTACATTCGGATAAGGAGGAGAGTGGTGGGGATGAAAAAGGTAAGAATTCACCACCACAACAAACAAGAGCTACTAATCGCTTACTTCATGTAAGAAACTGTGCACATATAAACTCACTTAATCCTCTTAATAGCCTATGAGATGGGTGCTATTTTCATTTCCACTTCACAGATGAGGCCATGGAGGAACGGGATCTGTAGAGAGAAAGGCCAGGAGCATGGTGACAGGTATGACGAGAGGAAAGCATTCTCACAAAGGTTACCACATGGGCAGCTGTTAAGAGATGGAGCAGGTTGTGGACAGAGAAGTGGCCGCTGGATTTGGTGACATGGAAGTCACCGGTGACCTTGAAAAGAACAGAAACGGGGGCACGGTGAGGAAGGCAATAGGTGGTGAGGATGGAAATAGGAAGGACGACTGTTCACAGCCAGTCCTTTTCAGGAACTTCCCGGGAGTGGCCAGAAAGCAGGGCTCCAGAGGACTGCTGACGCAGGTGTGCTATGTAACTGGTTCTTCGTGCAGAGGAAAGGTAAGTCTGGGTGCCGGTTTTGAACATTAATTTGCAGTCTGACAGCACTATGGCTGCCCATTTGCTTGTCTCCTCCAGGAGGCTGCAGGCTCCATGGGGTAGGAATTCCATCTTGTTCACTGATTTTTTCTGACCTGTCACCTATCAGAGTGACTGGAACATAGTAAGCAGCTCAATAGCTATTTCTTGAATAAATGAATAAAATATTTAATCAAAATTGGCAGGGGGGAAGTTTAGATTTTCTCTTTGAAAAACTACTTGCCAAACAAAATTTGCATGAGGCGCAGCGTGGGCCAGCCCTGAGAACCTGCTGCTGGATGGTGGGCCTCTTGAGCCTGGCTGTTCCGCTCCTTCCCAGCGGGCAGCAGCCCGGTCTCCAGAGCCCCCTCGGGCCATCCTTGTTCTCACTTTGCAAAGTCAGGTGCTTAGGAGCTCTGAGATTCTATCTGAGCTCTGTTAAGATATTGCTGTTACCTTTTCTATTTCTAAATTAGAAAAATAATATGATCCTGCAGCCTCATTCTTTTGTATAATTACTTAAGTCGAATCAGAGTTCCAAGGAGATTATTTACTGCAAAGCAATGATGCTCCAGGGTGCCTTCAGGCAAATGCCAACCAAACAGTCTATCCACCCTACAGCATTTGGGGAACAGAAGGCCCTTTCCTTCCTCCTCTCTCTCTCTCACACACACACACACTTTCACTCTACACCCATCCCATAACAGAAGTGAGCAAAACAAACAAACAAACAAACAAAAACAGCTATTTGCAGCACACTCCCTTAAAAGGTTCCAGGAGATGTTGATTTTTCTGAAGAAACAAACCAAACAAGTCCCAGCCTAGACACCGACTGGCTGTCGTACTTGGCGAATCTTTACTCTTTCTGTTCACAGGAAAGAACTGAGGACCGCTGGTCTCTAGGTTTCTTCTTCCTCAATGAGTTTGGCTGTAAACTATTTTAAAAAATAGATTATATGGTTTTTTTTTTAGAATTGTTGTCTGAGTCCCAGGGGCCTACTTTTTATGTTTTGTTTGTTTTTCGGTAAGATCTTAGCATATAGGATGTAGCATATAGGATATTATGAGCCAGGTGGTTCATATCATGGTTAAATATCCTATACATGATTTGGAGCAGGTATGCTTACTATATGAATAAATAATAATGAAAATAATAATAGTTAATAGCAGCTACATTTATTGGGTATTTTCAGCATGCGTATCTTTGGGTTAAGTGCTTTGTTGCAATATCTCATTTAAACCCATAGGCTACATACTATTATCCTATTTTTCAGATGGGGAAACTGAGGCTTTTAGTGAGGAAGTTGTCCAAAGTCCCACAGAGAGTAAAGCGATGGAAGTAGAATTTGAAAACACTGATGTTCACCAAATAAACTTGTCAAAAAAGCTCCAGGCCAGCATTGTCTTGGTTTAGTATCTAAAGGCAGGAAAGGCCGTTCGGTTACCACTTCACAACAGTTCAGGGGAACGGCGTTGGAAGAAGAAATGGAATTGGCTACAATGAGGTTGAGTGGTAACCTCTATATCTCAGCTGATGTGCTTACTCCCTGTTTCAATTATCAGGAATAATCAGGAGAGGGTTGTAAAAATGTGTTTTAAAGTGCTCCCGTGTGAAAAAAAATCACCCAGAGAAACTGTTTTATCAGCAAAAGGAACAAGATGCTGATACCTCAAGTGAAAGACTTAGGCTCTGATCTGAGGGTCTGGCCACGCTCTCTCGCCGTCTTTCCTCTCCCCTTTCTGTGGCGCACATGGCCCTGCCGGGTTGTTCATGTAACGTATGTTGCTCATGACCTGGGGCTACGGGATCTGTACGGTCAGACCACTCCTGCGTTGTTAGGAGAGAATTTGTTTGTTGTGGTGTTTTTTTTTACACTTTATTTTCTTGGATAAGGCATACATTTTCTGTCTTTAAATCTGGCTACGGGCGATCTAGAAACAGCTGCGTGCACGTTGCAGGGGAGGGGCGAGCCCTGCAGGTATACACTTCGTTTCATGGCTGAATTGCTACCAAAACAGTCCTGGACACAGTGCCCCGCAAATTATTTTCCCTGAAACTGATTTTTCCAGTTAGTTCTGTGTATTAGTTGCAGAGTCCTACATTACTTCCCCCACAGGGCTTTCCTGCTTATGATTCCTAAGTAAGCTGATAAAAACTCCATTTTCTTCACAGGTATATTTAGGTTGTTGAGGCTTTCTCTCACCATGATTGCTTCCTGGGAAATGCAGTGGTCAATTCTGCCCTGAATATTCTGATATTAAATTGGACACACAAGACTGGGCCCCGGGTAGTTGCAGGCTGGAAAGCAGATTCCTGGCTCTAACGGGCGGATTGGTTTGTTAACTTGTTTTCTATACTGGCTTCTCGTTGACTTGATTAAGCGAAATATCTTTCCCATTTAAATGAGGAACTTGTGTGAAAACGAAGATTCCATATGACCTCAAGAAAGAATTTCTTATTTAAAAAAAATCATCTGTTTTACTTCCAACTAAGTACTTTGGGAATTAGGGCAGGTGAAGGGAAAGGGTTTGGCCATGGCAGTTTGATGAGAAATGAATTAATTTCATTATTTCCCTGGTGTGGATCAATAACAGTCGCCTCTGCAGCGGCCCTTGGCCTGAAGGCAGCTGGAAAAATCAATAGGATCACAGAGAAGCCCTCTCCTCCCCCGGCAGCCTCTCTGATCTTTTCTGGGTGGACTCTTCACGCCTGTGTAATTCTAATTTATGTCAACCAGAAATCAAAGAAATTCCGAGAGGCTTTGGTCATAGGACATTGGGGTGGACCTTTCAAAATCTATTTATGTCTCTTCCTTAAGTAACGTGGTCTCCACAGCCCTCCGGGCGCCTTAATGGGCCCAGGAGAAGTAGCTGTCCAAGAGAAGGGCAGCTACCTGCCGCTGACGAGGGCAGAGGGATGGAGTTAGTAGACGGAGGTGCGCTTTCTCCATCCTGTCTACAACTCTGCAGGGACAGAGGAACTAATAAGCATTTTAAGCAAAATGCTTTGCCAAGAGTGGCTCCCTCAATAACGCTCTTTAATGATACTCCAGACGCTGGCATTTTCAAATCAAATGAACAGTGTATAAAATTAGTTCTGCATGAAGTTAAAAAAAAAAGTAAGTGAAAGAGAGCTTTTAAAAGCTCCAGCATTTCTCCATCCAACTGCTTTTCACAAGGGTTTGGCATACGAGAATTGCTACATTTATGATGTTATTCGCTGCTCATAATTCAGTCTCTCTGTCTCCAAACTTCTGCATTAACACGCGCGGCAGAGGTTTCCACCGCGACATTTTATCACCGAGGTTTCCCAAACCAGCCAGGCTGCCTCTGGCGAGGTCTGGCTTCTCAGCCAATGCTATGCCACTGGGCTCCCTCCCTTTTCATCAACCTTGTTACTCAAAACATTTTTCATTAACCTTGAACACTGTATTTCCATTTGCCCTACAGCTTTTCCATGAATTTTTTTTTGTCTTTTCCAGTTTTGTTCTCCATCCAAACTGCCTTGCGAGAAATGAGGAAAATATATTATTAGGAGAAACAGATCTATATAGACTCTAGCATTCACCGAAGCTGTGAAAATTATTTCTATAACCAAAGCCGCCGTCTATAATTAAGGCAAGCAGAGTAAACATACTGCTCCTATTAGAGTCCCGTTGATTATACAAGTAGTTTTTACTAAATCGCCAAGTAAATGTGTGTTAAGTTGATAGGTGATTTCGGGTCAACTCTAATTCCCAAGGTCAAGTAAGCCTTTGAACAGTCTTTAAGAATATAAATTCACCTCAATTCATCAAAGCCATCTCACACAGCGTTTTCTTCTCTTGGTTCTTACAATGCATTAAAGTTTAGGAGATTAAGTGGCCTCGGCTTCAAAACCCAAAGTAAAGCCTGTAACGTGCTTATCCATCCAGCAATCAGAAAAGCTATTCAAACAGGGGCTTCCTAACGCACTTCCTAATTTTACAAGTGCCCCTGGAACGCTGCGTTCGTCAAATGGCTGGAGGACTCCTCCGTCACCACTGTCGCAGCCAAACCAATTTTACTGCTGTTTTGCTTAGACATTGTCTGATAATCTAAGTACATATTGCTTTTGTCTGCAAACAATCTGTTTAATGTTTCTCATCTGTTCTTTGTTTACCTAATGAGAGAAATAGAAAAAAAAACAAAACAAAACACCTTCCTACAACAAATACAATGCATTTTGTTATTTTTACAGTTTTTCAAAAACCCAAGTGAGGAAAAAAACATAAGTTTGGTCAAATATAGCGTTCAGATTAAATATAAGTGGCCCCAAATGAAACTGACTGCACATGAAAGAAAACATAACCAGCCTTCAACGTTTCTCAGAACGACAGGGGCACAGCACACTCATCCTGGGACACACAATGTCACAAACCCTCCCTCATCCCAGTGCAGGGACCCCAGGGACAGCATTTCTGAAGGGGGGAGGGGGTCACTGTGCAGGCCACTGAGATCTCTTATTCACTCCTTTGGCTCCATGAAGGGGAAGGGTAACTCATACTTATGATTCATTCGTGGTCAGCAGGTTTGGTTAAGGTACAAGGAGAAGAGAGAAAGGCCTAAATTAATTTAGTTAATTCTTTGTTGGCACAGATGATCACACTGAGGTAGGAGACAGTTGTCTCCATATCCTGGTCATAATCTCTCCGTGTTTCCTGGTTTTATTATTTTCCTTCATTGTTTTTCTTAGTACTTCCTTTTTGTTTACCCGTTTGAACTGTCTGCTCTCCAGCTCACCCTTTCCTCCCACTGCACATCTTTCTTGAACCCTATGCCTGGGTTAGTAAAAGTTGATCCCCAATAAAGCGTGTCCCATGGATCCACTGGTTTTCCTTCCTAAAGGGTATAGAAATGTGATTATTGATATCTTTGTATGAAAAAGAATCTGAAGTTTAAATTTAAGTGAGGAAAAGTAAAAGGGCAAAAATCTCCTGTAATCTGAGGGTTTTTTTTTCTCCTTTCATTTTAATTCCCTTTCAAAACAGGATAGCAGGCAATAATACACTTTTTCCCCTCTTCTGGAAATTCAAATATTAAACCACAGGCTAATATAATGACATTGATGATAAGAATAAGTAGTAACACTGAGCATTTTATACGTAACTGCCTTGATATAAGTGCACTCATTGAAATGCTCACAACACTTCTACAGGAAAGGTACTATTAGCATCCCCGTTTTTCAAACAGGGAAACAGAGGCACCGAGATGTAAGTAACTGCTCAGGATGACACAACCAAGGCTCCAGCCCAGATCTAAACCTGAAATCTGGCTCCAGGGTCCAGACCCTCCACTACAAACTGCTTTTCTTTGCTACTCAAGAGTTTTCTTTGAGTTTTGATAAAAAGTTGAAAGCAGGTAATGGGACGTATAATACCAATTTTGAAAGCTGAACAGCTGGTTACTTTAGATTTCCATTCAACTAAATCAACCAGGCGTTTATGTACAGGTTTCACTTGCATTTTGTGTGTGGTTTGGAAACTTTTTCTCTCTTCACAGAACCTCTCATGTCCACCCCCCTCCCCGCCAGCTGCCTTAAGCCTGAGGGCACCGGGGCAGCAAGACTGGGCCCTGCACCCCGTGGCTGGCCACGGGCTATGGTCGGACACCTGGTGCTAGAGCCAGGGCTGCTCAGAGCAGCTCTCAAGTTGGAGAAAGGATCCAAAGGCTGCCCCGGAAATGGGCAAAACCCTCCATGGTACCACCACACAGAACAGTCACCCATCGCACTTTGAACTAACTTGTATTTGGGTAGAAAAGGATCCATTTTTTAAGTTTAAAATTAGCAAACCGCCGGTCAGCAAATATATCTGAAATAATCTCTTATACTACTAAGAACATAGATTTCTTTAAGAAATGTTTTTTTAATTGGTTTTTGTTTTTAAATTTTCAATTACAGTTTACATTCAACACCATTTTGTATTAGCTTCGGGTGTACAGCATCGTGGTCAGACAATCCCAGATTCCACAAAGTGTTCCCCCTGATATTTCCAGTACCCAGCTGGCACCATGTATACTAGTTGTTATTACAATACTACCGACTATATTTCCTCTGTTGCACTCCCCATCCCCATGACTATTTTTGGAGCTACCAATCTATACTTCTCAATCCCTTCACCTTTTTCACGCAGTCCTACAAGCCTCCTCCCTTTTGGCAACCATCAGTCTGTTCTCTGCATCTAGGAGTCTGGTTCTGTTCTGTTTAGGACATAAATTTCCCCAGTTCATCATTGAAGGTGGAACTGATCTCAACAATGATGGTGATGCTGAGATGGTTGTGGATACAGCGACCCACTTTGAATGCACACACTTTTGGTGTCCTTGCTTAGGTAGTTCTCATGTAGGAGTTCCTCTGGCTGAGACTGAGGGCCCCTGCTGTCATTGCTCAACATTTCTAGAATATTGTGCCGACTGCAGGCCCTCCCTTTAACTTTTTTAAAAAGAACTTTATTTTAAAGTTGACAGAGTTAGTAGTAGTGCTAGGTTTAGTTAGTAGTGCAATTTGAGGGAGACTGGCAACCCTTGGGTCTTAGTGCTGTTGCTTAGTAACAAAGTCAGTCAGCTTTCTAAGCTAGACTGAGAATATATAATAAAATCTCGCTAAACATTACCAATGGGCAAAGGCCTGGTATACGTTGGGATTTTAAAGCATTTAGTGAACAGAACTGGGTCAATTAACAAAAATGGCAAAGCACACAAAGGATTTGGGCTATTCTTCTATTTGCCCCAAATTTGCTACATTTAGAAAATGCATGTCCTTTGAGAGGCACATAATATTAGTTTCACTCTCTTTTGCTAGATATGTCCCTAACCACCATTTGCAGAAGTATCACACGCGTGTAAATTATTGTAAGACGCCAGCGTCTTCTGAGCGAGTATCTGAGGTGGCTCTTTTCCAAGGACACAGTCCCTGTGCCTGGAGGCGCCCCGAGGATGTGCCACAAGCCCGAACACAGACTCCTGAGATCTGGGGTACCATCTGGGACGAGTGGCCTTGAGCCATGTGTGGTCTTTCTGAGACTCTATATTCTCGTCTTCACAGCATGAAGAACTATTCCTTAGATCTGTTATAGGGAAAACATCTTCAAAGGGCCCCGTGTTGAGTATGGCTCGTTTTCTCAAACCCATGTTCAAGTCTCTGGCCAGTTCCACAGACCTGCTGTGGGACCTCTGGGTCTGTTTCTCATCGTGTGCGTAAGTGTGGAAAGATACACATTCCCACGTAGTATCCCCATACTGGCCCATTCTTGCCCCCAGATAGTCAGAATACATGGATGTTGGGCCCTGAAACTGCATACTTCGAACTGGGAAAAAAAACCTGGCACTTTCTTTCCACCTTACTGCTGCAGGAAGAGTGGAGCCAGAGCAGAATTGTGCTGTTAGGCCCTGCCCATTGCGACGTGCCATGCAAACGTTACACACTTTGTCCATGGGCTTTAAGGGTAGGAGGCCAAAATCAAAGTTGACTAGGGGTATGATTGTTTTTTCTTTCTGCATAAGCACAAAATTCATTTTTAAACAGAGAAATGCAAATATAATGTCAGATTAGATGAGACAGCCCAGGCATCTTCCAATGCATAGCTGTTAACAGTGCTTGCATGTGCATGTACACATACATACCTACATATATACCTATATACATACATACCTACATACGTAAATGGAAAGAGAGATGATGATATCCAGCTATTAGCTACACTGATATGTACGAAATTAACTCGAAAGGTAACTCTTACTTTATCGCATCTCATCAGCCCCAAATATCTGAGAGACTTGCTGCTCTGCGCAATCAGGGTGGCTCCTTGGTCTGTAATTTCTTTGCACCATCCGACATCCACCGTCTCTATTGTCATGCTGTATCGCCCAATGGCTATCAGCGCTGTGAGAAGGGATGGAGGGAAAGAAGGCAGAATAAATGTTAGCAGTGGAAAGGATATCTATCTCATTATGACCATTTCCTTACTCAATTTGTTCCTGAAATGTTGTGTGTAAATGCATGTGTTATAAACAAAATTAAATTTAAAATGCTTTAGGAAAGCTTGCCCTATGACAAACTCTTTCACAAAGTGAATGACCATCCCATAATTCCCCTTCCATTGGAACACAACCTTTTATCAGTTTTACTCATTGAAGGTTACCTGTGCTTGCAAACATTCATATCTACAGAAGGAATAAGTTAAAATGAATTACACATAAAATGCTACAGGAAACCCCAAGTAGTAACTAAACTTTACCCAAGATAACGTTAATTTTTTTTTAAAAAGAAAAATCCACATAAACACCATTTTGAGGTGTGTAACACTGCATATGAATTTCTTGACTAGCATAAATTTTTCCATCTGTTCATGATCTTAAAATGTAAGAATATGTAATATTTTTCACATTAGTCCTTCCTGGGACTGTTAGGAATTAAGAGTACATTCATTATACACACAGTTGAATTTAATTGGTGCCATGCTAGAGTGCAGTAAAGGGAATGCATTTGTTCTGGTGAATTTCTTCCTCATATCAGAAGTATTCTTTCCATTAACATATAAAATGAAACCTGTCATCTGAAAACCATGACAGTACCTCTAGCCTCCTTGACTGTTTAGCCTGGTACTAACATGCAGATGCTCATCCCATACACTTTGAGGTGCTCTCCTTATCACTGCTCATAACCAGCCACCCCACCAGAGAGACCAATGGGTGATGTGCCTCTTTGCTGCGGACTTCTGATTGGACAGACACGTGTGCCTCTACCTTTGTGAGCAGAAAAACAGATTCCAGTAACTCCACCCTGAGTATGTTTATGGTGCATTGGTATGTAAATGAAAACCCCCAAAGCAATGCCACAAATATTAAAGAGGAAGAAGTAGTTTGCTAATTATTTCCTCATTTTATGATAGGATGAATTGATTCACTAGATTAATAAGAGCAGAGTGAATTATTCATGTGAATAAATGTTAACTCTTATAGCTCACAGAAAAGTATACTTGGCAAAATTACTTTGCTAATTACCTCAGTAATTTTTCTTTTAACCAGAAAACTCATGCCCATTCCTTTAAATATCAAAGACAGATATTTAAAGCTTACAAAAACAACAGTCATGATCCCAGTGTTTTCCAGTGAAAATGCTATAAAGGAAGAGAAAAATATTTTCCTGGAAGTTACTCCTGCCACTAATTTGCAGATGCTCTCTTCTTTGTGTGTGCTGTTTCGGTGCTATTTCAGTTAGTTTTTCAAGGAGGTAAGGCAGGGCAAGGGAGCAATCTGCCAAAGGCTTGCTGAATGGTCTGAATGATATTTTTGTGTAGTAGAAGCAATGTCCCAGGTCGATCCCATTGGCGTTCTTGACCTAAGAAAACTGTTGTTATCTCTGTTATGGTCATAACTTTCATTGGTTATGATGACCTGAGGATCCCCTATGACGAATGAAGTAGAAGATACATAAAATAAATTCCTTTCAATACAAAGTGCTCAAACTGTGATTTCAAAAGCCCACAAAGCACAGGTTGCAAGATGGCCCTGTGGCGGTAGACCGTCCACTTTCATTGAGGTTTGAGGCTAGAATATGAAAGCCCAGCAGTAGCTAGAAAAAGGTAAACCTAATAATGGCGGAGTTTTCTGCGGCTGATTCCTAAGTAGATAGAGTCAGTAGCAATTTATTCCAGGTGCTAAAATCACTGGTGTTTGGTATTTTTTTCCATATTGAACAGTAAATAAAACAAATGAAGATACATCAGGGTATTCATTTTTTGTTTTGTCATAGTTCTATTTACTGAAGTAAGAATTAAACTTTATTGTTGCTTAACTTGTTCATTTATTCAACAAACACTCTATGAGCTCTCACTCTACAGCCTTCTCTCCAATATTTATAGACTATCCATGTACTAGGCACTGGGCTAAGAATTTCAGGTGCATTATCTCACTTAATTCTCACAGCAATGTTATGCAGTCGTATTGTTATTTCCATATTAAAGATCAGAAAATGTGTCACAGAAAGATTGAGTAACTTGCCCAGTATAACAAAATAGCAAATGGGGAAGTGGATAATAAGCTCAGGGCTGGCTCTCAGCACTGGCTGCCCATCCAGGTTGGAATCAAGTGGTCAGGCACTGGGCCATTGTAACTCACTGCACTACCAGCATGTGGAACTGTGCTGGGACACAGGGGTACTGGGGACAGAACGATTCCCAGAGCTCAAGGCCAGCTGTGTGGGTGTGGGTGATGGGAGGTTTGGGTGGAAGTGAGGAACAACCAAGAGGACAGTTACCATATAATGCTCACCCCCATCTCTTCCCATGCACAACTCCTCACTTTTCAGATCTCAAGTGAGAGGTCAGCTTCTCAGAGCCATTGCCCTATCATTTAGTACTGCTATTGGAAATGTTATTTATTTACTTATTTGATTATTTATTTACTTTTTTGTGGCCCACCTCCCCCATTAAAACCACAGCTCCTATTCACAGCACCTAGCATGTGCCCGGTACAGAGAAGGTTTGTAAAAATATTAGTTGACTATATCAGTGACTTGAACATGTTTAGGTCAATTATAGAGGCATGCCAAGGGGGGCTGGGGGCCCCTCACTCTTCAGGGGAGGAGAGCTATCATGGGGACCTTCTGGAAGAGCTAAGCCAGGTCTTGAGGGATGAGTGAGGGTTTTCCAGAAAAACAGAGGAGCGAGGGCAAGGGTGTGGGGCTGAGGAAAAGCGTGTGTCAGGGCAGGGAGACGTGAAAGAATGGGGCTGCAGGCCTTCCTGTGTGTCTGAAATTTAAAAAACGCAAGGAATTGGCAAGACTTATTGCAGAAATATTTATTCATGATTAGTAGCACTGAGGTAGGTGTAAGATATAGAAAGGGCAGCAAAAATAAGAAGAGTCCTTGATGCTGTGTTTGTATTCTAACTAGAGGCCTGGTGCACAAAAATTTGTGCACTCAGGGCGGGGGATCCCTCAGCCCAGCCTGTGCCCTCTTGCAGTCTGGGACCACTCGGGGGATGTCCACCTGCTGGCTTAGGCCCACTTCCCAGAGGATTGGGCCTAAGCTGGCAGTCAGACATCCCTCTGGCAGTCTGGGAGACCTCAGGGGATGTCCACATGCCAGCGGGGAGCAGGCCTAAGCTCAGTTGGACATCCTTAGTGCTGCTAAGGAGGTGGGAGAGGCTCCTACCACCACCGCTGTACTGGCACCTGTCAGCCTGGCTTGTGGCTGAGCAGAGCTCCCCCTGTGGGAACACACTGACCACCAGGGGGCATCTCTGGCATTGAGCATCTGCCTCCTGGTGGTCAATGTGTGTCACAGTGTCACAGTGACCAGTCATTCCCAGTTGTTCTACTGTTAGGGTCAATTTGCATATTACCCTTTTATTATATAGGATAGGCAGAATAGATGTGAGACAAACACAGTGTATATAATTCTAAACTGTAGCAGAGCGCTTGGGCTGATCACTGTAAGAATAACACTTGGGGCGGGGAGGGAAGGTACTGAAGAAAGTGTTTCTGATGAAGTTGTTTTTAATAGCCCTGCAAAAACAATACCAATTTTAGAAATTAAACACACACACACAAAACAAACACCTGATGTGAAATACCTCACCAAGGCCCCAATCCAAATAAGTGGCAGAGACAGGGTACAAACTGAGATGGTTTGTTTCTTTGCAAAGCTAACGCTCATTCTACCAACGGCAGCAGCACCAGTGGTGGTGGTGGGGGTAGGGGGGGTGTCATCACCGAAGCAGGCTACGTGTGTTCAGGATGTATTTCTCTAACCATGATTCTGGAGTGAAATATTACAGCTTATAGGTAGCCAAGTATTTGCCTGTGACTATAAGATTCTTCGTTGGAATCTTTAAATTCTAAAATGCATATTCAGTAATTTCCTGCTCTGTGACTATATGCTACCTTTGGATATTTTTTCATTGTTGCTCATGAGCTGGCTATGAACCATGTAGTGCAATTTCAAATTCCCTTGTAGCCTCACAATGTAGTAGAGGTCTGTCCTCCGGATGACACTGAACATTTCCAAGTCTTGGTTTCCTCACCTGGACAAACGGGGATGGTGACTCCATGTCCTGCCTACTCCACAATGTTGGCTTGAGGTTCAAATGAGATAATACATATAAGGGACTTTGCACTACATAAATGTCATGATTTATGTGATATTTCCCTAAACCATTGTACAGTAGTGCAGTTGATTTAAAATGAAAAGACTTGAAAGAATTTTGAAAAATAAAAACCTCCGGGCAAATGAGAGCATTATACAAGTACTTGGTCATTATGTCATTGCTATAGTTCTTGAACTGCCTACTCTCCTTTGGTGTTCATTAAACCCATAGACTGTACCCGGGATGACAGGGTTGTAAATGTATGCATGATTACGACCTTCATTAGGGGCTGTTGACACATTACAATGATATTTATTGAGCCCTGAAAAGGGATAAATTATGCAAGACTAATTCCTAATCCCCATACAATTTTAATATACTTTCTTTATGTGCTAAGTGCATCTAATAAAGTTAAATTTTAAAAAGTTACACAAGTTACAAGCTGTAATTCAGTAACTCATATGATGATCAAGAAAGGATATAGATCAACCCACTAACAGGCATTTCCATAGGCAAACAGAGTGACTGAAAAACACGGGTACATGCGCACTTAGTTTTGACTAATAAATTCCATTTCTAGGAACTACTCTAAAAATATACTTCTAATTATACAAAGTTACATATACCTTACCTAATAATAGACAAACATGTAAATTGACCTCCCTCTGCTATGCTGACGAGCCAATCAGGAGAGTATGCAAATTAACTCAACAAAGATGGCAGTTAATTTGCATATAGAGGCATGAAGCGGCAGAGTGAAGACTGAAGGCTTCGGCTGGAGCAGTGAAGGCCTGGGCCCCGGGTGCCAGAGGAAAACCGGTGTCGGCAGCCAGGGGAAGGGAAGGCCTATTGCAGGAATCTCGGGAGGCCTTCCTTTCCCCTGGCTGCCGACACTGGTTTTCCTCTGGCACCCAGGACCCAGGCCTTCACTCCAGCCGCAGCGGAGAAGCCAAGCCTCTTCAGCCTTTGGTCTTCGCTCTGTCACTTTGTGCCTGCGTATGCAAATTAACCACCATTTTTGTTGGGTTAATTTGCATACTCATCTGATTGGCTGGTGGGTGTAGCAGAGTGACACCAATTTGCATGTTTCTCTTTTATAGGTATAAATATCTATCTATCTATATCTCTATATATCTACTCTATAAAAGCGAAATATTAAAATTAACCGTTTCTCCGAGACAGCGTAAGCCACGCCCACCAGCCAATCAGAGCGGCTGTATGCAAATTAACCCAGCCAACATGGCGGCCGCCACTCACGGACCTGAGTAAAGGGCAGTTTCCATTGTGGCAGGAGCGAAAGTGAAGCTGCGCTCGCTCCACTTAAACTGCCTCTAGCAAAACACACCTTTGAAACAATATAATGATCATAGAATCCTCGGGAGCTGAAGGAAAGAGCAGCCCGGG